>JAYJLZ010174187.1:0-10974 GCA_036873915.1 Tubulanus ruber | reverse complement strand
GCTAGGTTTAAATTATTTTTAAAAGAAAACTAAGACGAAAATTGAGATTCGGACTGACAAAGACGTTTCTTAATAAAGATATCTATTGATTAAGCCATACTTATTTTGGCATGAAAATATTCCTTTAGGGGAGTCTGTCATCTCCGCCGCGTACTTGCAAGCTGCCGGGCACAAGCCCTCGAACAGCGAAGAGTGCTCGAAGGGGGTGTGTCTCAGCACCTCTCGAACCGGATGAGGGATTATGGCTTTTGCCAAAAATTCGTCTACTGTTGAACTGAGTACTGTTGAACTGATGCCTAAATGCTAAAGCGTTGGTGTGGTTAAGCGCCTGGTACGATGACTTCAGCAGAGTAGTTATTTTCTCTGCTGAATACTTAGGAGGGTCTTGGCCCTCTGGGGTCTGCGATAGTTGACCAGTCAACGCCTGCTCTGTCTTGAACGACTTAAGCGGTATATTCACCGACTTAAGGACAGGGGCTTGGGCCCCGGCGAAAATCTCGCCCATATTAGGGTCGAGTTCCTACGGGGCACCCAGGGAGCCTCCCGCCACAGCATAATATTTGGGCGAGTAACCTTTTATGCGGGGTTTTCTCGCCGAGAAAATCTTGCCTTTCGGAGCGGCGTTAAAGCCCAGCACCGGTAGGTCGCCACACTTGGGCTGGGGTTTATCCCTGCCCCATATATCCAACTTCCTTTCAGCCAGAGTTGCTAACTCTGACGTAGGGAGCCTGTTCGACGACTGTGTGTCGTGCATATGGAGGAGGATTTCTGTTGAGGTATGTACCGGCATTTCCTTGTCCTCCGCTCGTCCAAGGGTATCGAACAGTATGTTCTTTACCCGCTGGAGGTCAGGATGTTGGTCAACCTCCATGTCCGACCACTCTTGGTCGTCCTCCTTCTCTGAATCAGAGAGGGGATCTGGACGTGCTGGAGGTATCGCCATGGCCGCCGGTGTCGCTAAGGGAGCGTACCCGGGCAGGCCGACAGTGCTCGGGCCAGGGGCTGGCACCTGAGACTGGGCGGGTTTAGGCAGCACATCCATGATGGCTTTTAATTGCACTTTATTTAGAGCGATTTCCGTCATGGACCGGCGACTTCGTCGTTTAAGACGGCGCCTAGCCGACGAATTTGAGTTTTGGTCAGATGAGAATTCTCTCGTCGTGGCCCTGTGGGGTCGCTCGCCAAGGCTAAGGGAGACTGGGTAGCGCTCCTGTTGCTAGGCACTCTGCCAGTCCTCTCCCCCGGACACATTAATGCATGTGGCCTAGGCAGCCGCCTGACCAGTGTAGGTGGTCGGGGGCCAAGCCAAGTTGGACGAAATCGCGCCCGCGGACGTGTTGTTCGCGTGAAGCAGCGATCTGTCATAATTATATGTTGCACCATATGTGTGCTGAGTAACCGGCAACTGGAACCGGGCGCCGGTCATGCCGGGGTCCGAGGACGGGCTGGGTTGAGAGGCCGGGCCGGGTACCGTGCCAGTAGATGCACTATAATTAACACCTGGTAGCGCATAACTACCGGGACGACCGGCCTGCCCGGTATTAACGGGCGGCTCAGGAGCGGCTAATCGTAAGAGGGCTGAAATGGCGGGGCTGCGCTAGGCGTGGTGTACTCAACACCCGACCCCGGGGCTGGCCGTGGGGAAGTGAACTTCCGAGGCCTGTCTTTATAAAGACGGGCAGCCGCTAGCTGAGTCCAGACCTCAGGAGGCCAGGGTGCGCACGCGGCACAAGGAGCCTCTCGAGAGCAAACGACACCCCTCAGCCCTGCATTTTACGCAGGACTGGTCGGTATCAATAACCTTCCGAGATTTCTTGGAGGTTATGCATTGTTTAGTACCGCTGTGGGTAGCAGACATTTTATTTTATACAGTTAATTATAAAAAAGATGATGTACGAGAGTGGTGGTGAGAAGACCAGTATGCCAAATGAACACAATAGTTATATTTATAAAGACGTACACACTGAACGACTGACATGCAGAAGACAATAATTGATAATAATAATGACATGCAGCTGCCTGAATGAGAGTGGCTACTATATTGCTGTATTAAGAAGGTTTTTCAACTAAGTTAGACAAGCCTTGATATTAAGGGCATGCCAAAAATACTTTTAAATAGTAAATATTAAATTATCACGTATAAAAAGCTCTTTAATATAGAGCTGAAACGGAACCCTGTATGAAGGTTAACGCGCACGTGAACAAAAATAATAAAGATGGATGCCAAGGGAGGCGGCGGCGTGTACCGACCGAACCTAACACAGGGTGAAGAGAAATAGATTAAAAACACCTATCTTGCGCCTGTAACCCTAACCCTTCGAAGCTACCGAGAATTTGAAGTGACGTAAACTGGCCCGGGAAACCATGTGCTCCGCCAGGTGTCAGAAAGTGTATCTGGGTATCTGCATATATTATCGAGAATAATGCTAATTGTTCATCAGGTAATATTTACGGTATAAAAATCTATCTTCCCACCAAAATCACCAATCAGCAGGTGTTAAAATTCAAATTTTCCCGCCAAAAGTTTACGCGCACACGAGGGGACAGGCTTAGAACAATAGATAAGAACAAAAGGCTATTGTTAGCTAAATTTGATAGAACAATAGATTAACATTAGAACAATAGACTATTGTTCTCATCTATTGATCTAAGAACAATAGATTAACCTTTGCGGGTCAGTTCTTCGAACAATAGATGACCTAATTAAAGAACAATAAATAAAACTTTGATTGATAGGTCTATTGTTTGTCTATTGTTCTAAAAACAATAGATGACCTTATTAAAGATTAATAGATTATCCTTTGATTGACAGGTCTATTGTTCTTAGAACAATAGATTGACCTTAGAACAATAGATTGACCTTTGACCTGCACCACAAAGGGGGTCGAAATGTCTTTCATGTACTACTAGTTCTATCTGTTTTAGGGTTTGTGATGTCACTGGGAGACATTTCCATAGCCCTCTATGTAGCTCTCGTACCTCTTTCACTTCATTGCGCTGTCTAAGACTGATGGTTTTCCACGGCCATAGAAACTAGAAATAGCATCTGCACCAGTGTGGATGTGAAAGGGGATAATGATATCGCTAATATCCTTATCAAGGAGTGCTGCACAATAAAATATGCTTTTCTTCCTTTTCAGTCCTAGCATACCTTCAATTTGATGTGCCACATATGATACTAAAACCAGCACATCTGTGTCTTCTGCATCAATGACAACAGCAACTTTTACTCCTGACTTTCTTAGTTTGGAATATATGTACAACAGAATAGTGTCTGCTTCCATATGCTGACATGTCAACTCAACTACCTCCTCATCAGTGGACAAATCACTCATCGTTCCCTCACAGAGTAAATAAATATAGCATCTGGGTCAAACGTGCATTGACCTTTCGACATTTTTGGCCATAACGCCCTCATTTAAGGTCGGAGATATAACAAACTATATATTTTAAGCATCCTCATGACTAGACTAATTTGTTATGTATATCAAGACGATTGGAAAATATTTGAATTTTGACCCCTGTTTGACCCCACCCGGAAATGCCTGACATTTTTCAAGGGGGCAGACCAAGTCAAAACTGTTTGGTATTCATCAGGGAACACAAAAACACTTTCAAACCTTTGTTCCCAGAATTTGGTCACGGGACCTACAGGTTGTTCTCCTACAACTAACCTGAAATTTCAATGTTTTCATTTCTATCTGTATCTAAATACTTTAGGTCCAGGTGTAAATCACTTCTTCTGCCAGGTTCAGATACTAATCTATTTGGTATACAATTCAACGAAGGACTACATCTATTTCCAGACAGTGATGTAACGGATGAAGGGTTTTGTACATAACCTATTTTTTTTAACACAATTCGTTGTTACAGACATAGTAGCATCATACAGTTAATATACCTTTTATTCGGAAATTGCTAATAAGTGCACTGTACTTGAACAGAAAAACAGGAAAAATTTAATCTTCTTAAATGTTAAAAGAAGTTCTGAAATAACTATTGATAACATACAAGTTCAATTGGGCCCCATTTAAAGTATATGAAGAGCTTTGAAAATAGTGTATATAAATCCTGTTCCAAACTATCATAAATGTCACGAAAATAAAGTAATGTATAATGCATACATTCAAGAAACGGCTTAAATAATATTAAGAAATTCAACTTTAACTACAGGTACCTGAATTTCGAGATATTGTTGAAACTGGACAACTGATCCTCTGTTTTATATCATCAGTTACAGCACTAGTTGAAAAGTTGTCATCAGGTAATGTTGTCTGGATGTGACAATCAGGGTCATGTGTGATACTGTATTGAAAACGAGCACAGCTTTGGCGTCCAGTATTTGACTGATCACTAAGTAATATCGATCTGCAAAATTCAAAATCTGGATAATTTTAGTAATGAAATGTTTACCTGCTTGCCCCAAAAGGGTTCACCCTTGCCCACTTGGAAATGACGCAAATTTTTGCATGCGAAAGGGATTACTAATGATGCTGGGGGTTACTGCGCTAAAATTTCCACCTAATCTCTGGAAAATAGACAAAAGTGGTGATTTTGACAAATGAAGATGGGAAGCTTGCTGAACCAATTTAAGGTGTACCGATGTATCTTGGCTAGATACCTTGAACTAAGATGGCTGCCAGTCTCCTATCTTATATTGGACCGACCTTGTTTTTGGTGTGCAGATGTATCTATGATACACAAACTTGCTACATAACAAATGTAGTGGACATAAACTGTAAAACTAGAAGGCTAAGATGGCTCTGCTGTGTTTGTGTAATTTCACTGTGATAGATGGTTACAGGCGACAAATTTTTTTCAGATTTTCAGGTTTGCTTACACCAAAAAAACGAATGATTGATAGGAGGTCACCATTGAACATAAATACCGAATTTAAAGCAAATCACCAAGAAAGGAGGAGTAGCGATTTCCGTGAAATGTTGGATTTCGACATATTTTTGTCTCCTTATTTTGGTGTTCAGGGCCCCCTCCGTTCAAAATTATCAGTCCACTTCAACTCACCATGGGTGGTTTATAGACACGAGTTTGTAGGTTTGTAGGTAGAATTGAAAAGTTCTCGAGTTGTGAACCAATTTTTCACAATTTTAAAAACAAAAATGACCACCAAACAGCTTTTTTGGATCGGATCGAACCGAAATCAACACAGTTCAATTCCATTTTGTTATATGCCTCTTTTTCTATTGTATAAAAGAATTTTTTTCGATGTCCATATTGGGGGAGAGGGCAGGCTCGCCTGGAGTAAAAATTCTCAATTCCCGAGTCGCGAGGGGTGGTTTCATGTATAATAATACATTATGAGGCCATATTCCCTCCCTAGCGTGTCTATATACAGTTGTATGGACTTTAAACAAATAATTAGCACTAGTGGACTACAAAAGTATTTAAAGAAGTTTTCTCTGGTGAAATAAATTCGTTCCTGCTTTAAAGGAAGTTTGATACATTTGAAATATCGGTAGTATGGTAGGTCATATTAAACACATACTAATACCATCTGACGCTCAAAATCAATGAAACATTAAAAGCTGAAAGGTCACCTTGGCTTTGTTGTAGAGCTACATATACAAATTAACACTAAAAAAATTGCTTAACCCATGTAAGGCTGATTTCTGAATAAGTAAGAATAATCTATGACAAGGAGACCGTTGCTACTGATCCTTAGTTGGTTGAGCGCTGGACTGCCATGTGAAGACAAAGCAGCACTGGGTCTTGAATTTGATTACAGATGGGATAATTTATGTAACTAAACCGGTACATGTAGATTCTTCTCCTGATTGGAAAATGTTAGTCAATTGAAAAACAATTGTGTTTATATCATAAATGCCTTAATTTCTCCTCATTAAAGTAGTAAGAAAAAATCCTTCGATCTCAAAATGCCTGAAAAAGGCACGCAAAGCGTACCGACTTGCAGAATCAACTTACAGAACCAGAAGTGAATAATGACGAAAGCACCTAAAAACTTATTTTCTTTTGAATGCAAACAGTAAATTACTGTACCGGTATTATAAATACAGTTATAATACCAAACAGCAGAACTGCCCTTCGCTTTTGAATACCACCGCTATGACGCAATGTTGTAGATAATACTGCGAACATTATGCAATGATGTTACATCAGTTTATAGGGAGCCTTATAGGGAGCCCTACTGAATATATCGTCATCAAACTCACAGAGGACGGCCCCACACACATGTAAACAAGGCAACCAGGGTTGACGCCCACGTGGAATTGGCAGTAGATTGTAGGCAAGACTTATGGGTTAAGACAATATATAAATACATAGAGAGATAAGGGAAAATTTGAGAAAATCAATGATTCAAGTGAAATTTGATTTTTTTGAAATTTATTCCTTTTATATACTGTTCTACCCGTTACCACTTCAGTAAAATTCAGTTCTCGTTAAACACGTACTGATTTAGATGTTTGGAAATGTCCTTTATTGAGTTTATAACCGAAATACCTGCTAAATGAACAGAAAATGATCTTCCATTCATTACGTTTTCTGTTTGGGTAATGATAAGGGAAGCAATACAGCACATTAAATTGCATTTTAAGCTGTATAGGTATGCTTTTAAGTAAAATTGAGTAATTTTTATGTTTTATAGATGTTATTTCTTGTCACAGTACATCGTCATGCATATCTGTGAAAACTGATAAGCCAAATTGTGAATAATTACCGGCTTTGATACTGTCTTTTTCGAAGCATATCATTTTCCCTCTGAAGACGCTTCTGTTCTAGTTCCATCTTAGCTAAGCGACTACAAAAAATATTAAAAAACAAAGTTTAAGAAAATGATAGCAAGATACAAGCAATTTAGAAATATCGGAAAACATCATAAAAGTTAAAAGCATTGTTGACTGATTCAGAGCAACATATCAATATTACCATGACAGAACTAACTTTCGTAATTCAGTATTGTTTTTACCTGTTAGTCTCAGCTAACTCTGATTTTGTGTCAAATAATACACATTGAGTGTTAGTGAGAGCTGCCTGGAGAATAAAAATACATTTAAATATATAAATAGATTTTTTTGTGGAAATATAAAAAAGATAGTTGTCTTAAAAAGCAAAGAAACCAAAATTTCAATAATTTTTGTAATACTAATTATAGTGACAAATACTGTATTTAAAAAATGAACTATAGCATTTATTTATATTGTGAATATTTGTTGCCAGAGTATTTGTTGTCAGAGCATTTATCGTCTGAGCAATATTGGTAGTGGAGTCAATATCGTTGCAATTGTAGTTACTTTAGGATCGATTGATCGGAGTAATTGTCGGATCACCACTCCAACAACCAAATTTTATCGGTATATACCCCTGGGACATTTACCCCTGGGACAATTACCCCCGGACATTTAAAATTAAAACAGATTTATTTAGTGTAAAAATTTATTTTGAAGTTTACCGTAATTAAAAGTCTTATGTCAATTAAAAACAAAACATTTCTGAGAGTTGCACTCTGGGTTCAATGAGGTAAGAAAGCAACAGTTTATGTCACATGAAAGAAAAATATATATTCATAATATAATATGATCATAATATCATTGATCCGCATAATTAGTTCGTACATGTAGTTGCACTTATCAATAATTACATGACCATTTCAAATTTAGTTTGCTTTTCAGTTCACAAAGGGAATTTTGCCTTTGATCTGCATAATTAGTTTGTAGTAGCACTTATCAATAATTACAGGAAATTAACTTGAATTAAATTTTTCCCTTGATATGCATATTATTAGTTTGTAGTAGTTTAAAATTAATTTTTAATATAGGATTTTTAATTTGGAATATTAAACGGGGGTAAATGTCCGGGGGGTAATTGTCCTGGGGGTAAATGTCCGGTGGGTAAATGTCCTAGAACCATTTTATCAATAGCAGGATGAGATTGCTAATCTAATTATTCCTATTTTCGATGCCAAACAATATCATGAATATAGATAGAATAATAGATTGTCAATGAACTACGAACCTTTTAGAAAAACAATATAATACAAACAGTGGACAACACAAATTGTAAATTCATAATACAGTGTCTCCCCTACAATTCTATATAGTTAAATGGAAGCTAACTAAAATCCGTTTAATCCGTTATACCAAGAAACATAAAATTGAATAACCAATCAAAACCATTATATTTGGCACTTAAGTCATAAACATACTTCAGCCGATCTACGCTCCCTCCGTACTTTTTCATAGACATCAATCATCTGAAAAATTAATGAAATACACTGTATGGTAAAAACAGCATGTTGTAAATAATGTTTTGGATAATGAAAATCAAAATACAATAAAAGTTACTAATTAGGTGGCTTAGAGTCCAATTTTCATGCAATCAGGACAGAGTGGACAAAGCGCCAAAATTCATATATATTCATAATATTACACAATTATAATTATCATAACATTATTGATGAACACACGGGAGGTCAAAAGGTAACTCAATACTAAGGAAAATGGCAATGATAATTGTAATGTGGCAACTTTCTTCTCATGAATGCTATCATACTGCAGAATTTGGAACCAAACATGACTTTTCAGATATTGAGGTAGCATTGGATACTTTCCTGTTGTATGGGTTTTTTATAAAACGCATCTTGGTATTTGAAACTTTAGAGGGAGTACAATAATTCTGGCAAAGACATATACGATGTCGGAATTCGACAAAGATGATCGCACCGAGTGGTGGGAGATGGACTACGAGGGTCTGAGGAGATTGCGATGCAATCATGCCAGGTGATACGCAGCATGACCTCTTAATAGGCGGACCTACTCTCTAATCTCGACGCTACTGAGAGAGCGCTGGTGCGTCTACAAATAGATACAGACAAGAGGTAGACATGTGGTATATGTACTATAAAACAAAGCTGTACGAGATCTGGTCAGGGTGTAGTTGACAGGTCGAGGATCCTCACAAGGCCTGAACCAGGAAATAATATACATTACCAGATGCTGCAAAAACCTGGCTACTGAATTCGTAAGTTATTCAGACAGGGGTCGTGAAAATCTTGTTGCAACAGCTGTCATTATGACTGTCACTGCGATTGTTATGGGTGTAGCCAATTCTGTACGACGCGTTGTTACAGAGACCGGGGGTGGTAGTGGCAGCATTAGTGAGAGTAGGGTGCATGAATCACGGAGGAAATGGGGTTCTGACAAAACTAAATGGATAGATGTCAGCAGTACTGTAACATAGGTTATAAACAATAAACCGGATCACGCGTGCACATCAAAATAATCACTTAAGACCACCTGCCATCGAGATGGCTTCCAGTCTTTTTCACCTTGCTTCACTGCTTGAACCCATTTGGAACATAAAATAGAGTCCTTAAGAGGAAGACGATGCACCCTAAGTTCTTGAAACCATAACCAACGCATTCAATAATAGTCAGGTGACTTAGCGATATGATCGTGACAAGAGTAATACAAGCATGAAATTTGGCACACACATTGCTTACACCCTACCTAATGATATTGGAGGGGGTGCCAAAGTAAATCTGCTCAGGTGTTCGTTTTAGGGGGATTTTTAGTTTTAAGCGAAATCACGATTTGGCCTAGTGCCAAAAATGACAAACACAATACGGATTACGGATACCAGTTATCTATGTAATACATGTATTGACTGCTATATATTATTTGTGATATACTGGTTTGAATAAACTACAATACAAGTGTCAGAATTTGCTAAAAAGGCAAAACGGGTGGAAACCATTCTCCTCTCGTTCACCCAAGATGGCGGCCTTCTTGTCGATCTGTTGTGACTAAGTATCCGAAGAACAAGCAGCTGTACCTGCGTATTCCACTTCGGGGGGTAATACACTCACATACATAATTCACATATCATCAATTAGCCTACGACTTGCATGGATTAGCCAATCAAATTTAAGCATTACGCCTGGATATTCTGTCGTTATTCCCCACCCGAAATGTCTGTATTGGCCACATAATGCGTTATTCTCCGATCACGTGATTTATGTTTACGTTATCATTGTTGTCATCATTCATCATGGACGTTCTACACGAAGCAGACGCCATGGAATATGGCAATTTTAATATCAAAATGCCAGCAAGTTCTGATATCGATGAAGCAATCGAACTGGAAGACGATTTGCAACAAGAAGCTAGTTTAGATCTGAATGAACCTAAATATTCAAAAGAGGAAATATAAATGTTTCTTAAAGATAATCGGAATTCGCGAACTGTGAAATATTAGGTAGGCCTACGTCGTGTGGATGTTCTTGAGAAATCGACTCAATTATAAGTCATTTTATATATCTGCTCAATTATAAGTAATTTTATATATCTGGGGGTCATTTTCAGGCATAGGAGACCCCTTGGGGCAATTTGAAGGGTTCCATATGCACCATTGGTGGTTTCCTATACATGTAATATACATTACTATGCAATATCTGTTGTCGTTTAGTCATTGGGTCAATTTCAGGCCTAGGAGACCCCTGGGGGCAATTTGAAGAAATCCCTTAGATGCACCATTGTTGGTTTACTAAACATATATAATACATTTCTATGCAATATCTGTTGTCGTTTAACAATTATTGGATCCCAGTTACTGGGTCTATTGTTCTTACACGGTCCGTCTGTTTGTGTGTATGTATGTATGTATGTATCAGCGCTGCAGCATAAACGGCTGGACCTATTTGGACTATATTTGGTAGGTAGGTACAGCGGAGGACTCTGTTGTGTGGATTTTTTTTTCTCGGACCCCCGTTGCACCCCTGTGGCCTTTTAACGGCCGAAAAAAACGTAACTTGCCGTGTTTCAGCGGCCATATCTCAGGCCCTGAATTGAAAATTTGAAATTCTGAAACGATCTAAGTTTTGCAAGAACACAATGAACATCCCGTGAATCAGGCCCATTCGATCATTTAAAGTCAAACATGCACGCGCGTTGCTACGCAATTATTATTCCAAGGTTTCACAGTGTAATACAAAGCCGGCGT
>JAYJLZ010174076.1:0-10991 GCA_036873915.1 Tubulanus ruber | reverse complement strand
TCTTTAAAGTACTGCCTTTCCAGTTATTTCTATTATTTATCCGGGACTAACACGGCTCAATCATATATTTATTTATCCTCGCAAATATATACTTTAAGATCATAAATCGTATTAATGAGCAAAAAACAAATACATTTGTCTTCTGTCGATGCAGTGACGTGTTACTATATCGTATTTTGTCTTTTATTAAGGGGAGTCATTAGATCGATTTAGGCTTTTCGTAGCACGGTCATTTGACCCTGACACGGCCATAGCTAAAAGCCAATCTCAATGTAACGACTTTGTTGGAGATTTCAAACCAGGCGAGACTAAAACGTTCCGGTGTCCTCGGAGGTCAATAGGTCAAATCGTGCTCCTCGTTGTTCAGGATTCATATCTCTCATTCTGTGAAGTCGAAGTGTACGGATTTCCATTTGCAGGTATTTTTACTTTTAGTAATTTAAGAAAATAATTAAAACTGAATATTTTGATCCGCGGTATATCCAAAAATGTGTGAATTATACGAAAAACTTAGAGGTATTATTCTACAATATACAGCGTAATGAATAAAGCATTCTTACAGTCATGAATGTCTGAGACTTTCTGAGAAGTAAATTATGGATAGATTTGTATATGTTTTTTTGATTTGATGGAGCGAATGCTAGGTGTGACAAGAAGTTTATATAGTTCCCTGCAGTTTATTCACCTATCAAAAAGAGAGGTTTAAAAAATTATTGTGATTTGCAGTATAAATTGTATTCCTTTGGCATTTTCTATGCATATCTAGGTAATTTGAACATTACAAATACAGTGTACCGTTTTATAAGGAGATTGTGCTAAATCTTAATAGTCAATATCATATGTTGGTGGTCGGGCTTTTTTCCATCAGTGCCCCAAATTGTGGAACCAGCTTCCAGGTAGTCTCAGGGCTATACCATCTCTCGAGCGAGCTGTTACGTAAGCATCTCAAATAAGCCACCTTTTTAAAAAAGCATTTAACATGTAAATCGCCTCGAGCAGCCTAGCTGGATTTAAGTTTTAAGATAGTTAAGGCTTTATACATCACTTTTTAATGATAATAATTATTAATATTATAAAATTTTGGTAAAATAAAAAGGTCTAGTTAGGTCTCGGATCCAGTTATGGGTTTTTGTAAAAAAAAAAAAGAATCTGTGCTATATCGATATGTTGTACGGTATCGCGGCGCCACTCTACGGCTAATAATGGAGGTTTAAGGAATGATGATGATGATATCATATGTCATGTACACATTATTAACATATACATTATTATGTATATAGATAATGGGTTTTAAGCTATGAATGTAAAACGCTATTCCTATTTTTAAGTCAGTTCTTATTATAATGTCTACCATGTCCATAAAGTCTTATTCTGTATTCATTAGTCTATATTCTGTAATGGAAATCATGTGTAATATTATTATGTTTCTGAAGAGAACGTAGCGCTTGGGAAGAAAGCTCGTCAAAGTGATGAAAGTATTCGTGGGGTGCTGCTATCTAGTGCTGTTGCCGGGCTTGCAGCCGACGGTAACATTGAATCAGACCACAGAGCTAGCCAGAGCTGCGCAACAATTACGGGGGGTGCCAAACCTTTTTGGTGGTCAGTTGACCTTGAGGGCGTGTATGACGTTGAAAGTGTTGCTTTGACTACTAGATCTGATTGTTGCGGTAAGTTTTAAGTTATTGCCTGTCAATTTTGTTTAAAGTTTGACATGGTAAAAAATGTAATAATTATTGAAAATTGTTTTAATATTTTTTTAAATAAATGTTAGTAAATATTTTTTCCTGGTATGAAAGCACCGCCATCTCAAGAACTCTCTTTCTCTTGATATTATGAAATAGGTTCAAATTTCCGGTATTTCAAGATATTCGTTTCGCGGTTCTCGGGAGACGATCCGTTAGCTTATCCTCACTTCTTATGTTACGAGTCGAAGGAAGGTGCGTATCTCGGGGAAGTGTACCATATTTACTGCGAAACCGTAATGACTGGAAGATACGTCACAGTGACGAAGCAAGCAGACGACACGACGCCTTTCACGCTCTGCGAGGCTGAGGTATTCGGAGTTCTTCAAAAAAGAGGTGAGCTTTTCCCAAAATCTGCGTCATGGTTTTCTGAAACTGAGATCAATTTATTCGGTCAAAAAATTATCAATTTCTTTTTTAAAAAATGGCATATTATGTACTTCCGGCTTCGCTTGTTTTGTAATTTTTACCATCAAATTTCACTGAAAAGATAACATCGCCTTGAAAAAGCCAACTTCACAAAGCCATCCAACACCAAACGCCGCATTAGCCAATGACGGACTCAACGAAGGCAAGGAATTGACATCAACAGTATTGAAGTCGACAAGTGGATCTGTGTGGTGGTCAGTTGATCTGGAGGCTCGTTACATTATAACCCATTTATACCTTACTCAGGCAATGGATAGTGAGTTGTTAATTGTATTTAAATTAAGAAGTAAAATTCTTAGCCGGTCCACTCTAAATAATTAAAACAATACACATCGACAGTGTGGCTCAGCGGTTAAAAAGGTCCTAGGTTCAAACCGACCTCTGGTAGAGTTTCAAATGATCATTTTCTGGTTTCGTGTGTTATTGGGTGAGACTGCCGAGCAGGGATACCAGACTATAAACCTTACTTTACTTACACATCAGAAATAACACATATATGAATGCCAGTAAAAGAACCACAATTGACAGAGGAAAGTTTTTATTAAAATATACAGAATATCTATTTGGTTAAATAATTTATAATAATTCTATGAATAACGATTTTTGTTAATGAAAATGTTTTGTACTCGCACTCAGTGACCATGGTCAGGGGTGTGACGTCATTTTACAAACCATCGTCTGGTTTTTATAGTTATATATAACCAGAGATATTTATACAGAATACGCTTTCTAACTAATTACGTATGCCAAAATTTTGACAGCAAGTAAACATTGGGAGACGGCACCTAATTGAGATGGACATTAAAAAAAGAAAAAAAATACGGAAAGTCTGCTGCTCGCCAGAACAGACTTTATCACAATATACTGTATATTATAACACACCGGAATTTATTTAGGATCGAAGTAATTAACGTGTGCTAAAAATATGAATAATCTTGCGTGTTTGTTGTGTGACGTTTAGGTTCCTCGTTGAGAAACGTCGAAGTATTCGTCGCGGAAGAGTTTACCCCGAGTGACGTAGATGCCATGAAACCAGTGAATATTGCAACGACTACAGTAGAATCTACGACGCCGATAAATATTACATCTACCAACGTCACGACACAGATCGCAACAACTAATGCTACAAACACAACCATTGCCGCCACAACAACTGCGTCTACAACTGCGTCTACCACTACGGCACAGTTAAACACAGTAGGTCCCTCTTCTCAGAAACTTCATCTTTGCCAACGGATAGATGGTCTTTCCTCGGGGTTGATGAAACGCATAACTTGCAAAGATGGCGTCATGGGGCGATATGTGATTTTGGTAAAGCACTCTACTGGACCAACCACGCTTGTATTACCGGAAGTGGAAGTATTTGGTGATCTTCTGCCAGAGTCTACAACCCCCGAGGAGAGTACACCGAGCTCATCCCAAGAGGCAACTAGCCCAGGTAATTACTTCTTTCTTACCTTGAATGTCTAATAATGTTTTCTTTTGATTATTTTCTACTCTCTTGCCGCACAGTTTTTTTTAGTTAATACTTATTCTGTCATTCGAAAGGATAAAGTTAACAATTTAAGTATGAAGTCTACAAATTTACTCATATTATCACTACTACAATCTTAGTGTTACTTATGGTAGCTTTGAAACAAAATTACTATATAAAACTGCTCTGCTTTTAGTGCCAGTTGAAACGATAAATTCATTTCACTTGATTATTTTCATCATTCCAGTTCCTGTTAGAGACGAAACAAACTGGTTGATAACGGGTTTAATGGTGGCACTAGCATTATCTCTTGGAGGCTTGGTAGCTACTCTAGTTGGATTGGCACTGGCAGGAAAGTTACCTTCTCCTTCTAAAGGGAAGTTGTCTTTCCCAACTCGGCCTCCCCCAAGTCCAAAGTTTGCGACAAAAGTTGCTCCAATTGAACAAGTTCCGAAGAAAAATGCTAATGTTGAGAGTGGACTTAAGCCAACTAAGAAGTAGACTTGTACAACCTCGCCTTCTCCATTTCTGCTGAACGTTGTTCAATTGTAGTTTTATTTTAATGTGTCGTTCTGTTAAATTCGTTTATTACGATGTAACAAGAATCTAATTCCCTTAAATACAGAGAAATGTCTGAAATAAGTGTATAATATATAAAACTCATATCTTAGATTTGTTCAGCCAGGATTTTAGCACGAGTGATTTAAAAACTCTCAATATCCATTATTGTGAACATCCCTCCTCCTTGTGGCCACTCAAATCGTGTGAAATTTCCAGGCCATATTTTATCTTGAATTTATAGGATGTCAAAAATGTCTATTCCACTTCAACTATTATTATTTCACTTTACATAAATAAACGCGAAATTTCACACCAAACTTACTTGTTTCTTGTAATTTATGTTAATATAAATTGATAACCAATTGAATGTCAGATTTGTTCGTGCCTGTATTAATAATTACAGTATTACATTAATAATTAATTAAGAGCATGATCCTCACAGCAAAGCTTTTCTTGCAGGTTGTCATATCCCAGGAGCGTAAGGTAACTGGGCGCAATGATATAATGCAACTATGAAGGCTTCGATTTTTCAAAAAACGATAAAATAATTAACATATTTGAAAAAAATTTCCTTCGAAAACACTTGACAAAGACTGGGAAAAAATATTTTTCTTTATTTTTTATTTCCACCGCCTCCCGAATTTTAAGATAAAAAGTCCCGTAATCCAACTAATTGAAAAAAAAGGCCTCACTTATTTCACGACAAGTTCAGCCAAATTTACTAGTGTATGATGTGAAACTTTTTAATCTGATTACACAGATTAGGGAAAGAAGCGATTCTTTTTCTAAAGTTGTATAAATACTGAACAGGTGAACTTGCCGCGATGCGAATGTTTGTGAGCTTACGTCTGCCATCACCAGAGGGCGTGGCGGTTAATCTGGCCAGCATGTCGGTCAATCGATTCTTGACGCATTAACTAATGAAGCCATGTACATACGTAAGGACAGCTCAGGACGACAGAATTGTTCGGGCTTTATAAAGAGTACTTACATGACTTCGAACAAATTACTGCTGATGATAAAACCCTTCCTTTCTTATCAGTTAATCACATTTAATGTAGGCCAACTTGTAGAATACCAAAAATGATTCCCTTTCGTGCGATGACCCCTTCAACATCGGAATTGTTGTATCGAGAAATTCTTATTTTATAAAATTAGAGTTTTATAGAATTTCACGTGCGTTGATTGAATGTAAGATTCTAGTTTTATAGAATTTTTGCTTCGTCTTTGGATCCTGGCAAGACGATATTAATACATATATATATATATATGAAGTAATTTTGCGTGCAAATTTCCTTTATTTCTCTTGGTGGTTGATTCGAAATTCGATGATTTAAATGACCGATTTAAATGCCCGGAGTTGTATAATCTTTGTGAAATCATTTGCACACAATTAAATATTTTTTTATCGAAAATATGGCCCGAATGAGCCACCATAATTTATATAATTTTATATTAAAGGCGAATTCTTCTCCTGTCGTCTATTGAATACTTCTGGATTAATACACTAATTTCTCCTTTTTTATGTCGAAATGCAACTTTGAAACGTTATATAAATTTTTGTACTGAATGGCCGACATTAGAGTTATCTTGTTTATCTTAGTGATGAATGGATAATCTTAACGATGATTCTCAGCAGGGTAAGGACCTGTTATAAATCATACAAACCATCGTGAACGAGCTCGCATTCATAAATCTGTATTGAAATTATTAACATTAAAAGAAAAAATTACTCCTCTTTCCGAGGTCAACACATTGTTTGCTAATCATCTGTGTCACTGATAGTTGATGTAAAGTTAATTCTTTGTGAGCAAGCTTCATTGTGACCTTGTGATAATGTAACGATAGCAAATTAAGGAAAATACCGTAAACCAAATTTATAATGATTGATGATAGTTTACATTTTGACATAAAAATCTCAAATTTCAAATAGATACGCCAGAGTAAGACTCTATCAATAATTAAATGAATGTTATGACAAAAGGACTTCTGTCGAACCACTGCTTTAACAATTCCCTTGCATAAATAACATAATAGAGAATTCTTGTTTCGCCTCATAAGGCATGGATCTCTTTATAGAAGTCAGTAATTAGATGTTAGTTCCTAGAGACACGATTTGATGTCGTGTAATACTGGATAATGAACAAAATAGTGCCGATATCCCTTGTAGAGTGGATCACATTGCGTTTTTAAAAGGTGAATAATGAAATCAGAACGGCTTCAGAGGGAAATGATTTGTTTTAATGACGGCAAGAAGGTATGGGTTCGTTGTCGTCAATGCTCGACTTATCGGTAATTAGATTTCCTAAAGGGTATATATATATTTAAACTTCAGCGCATTTAAACAGCGGTAAAACAAAAACTTATACGGTAAGAGTGCAACCCTAGTGCATCTTTATTTTCCTTTCTCACTGATGAATACATTATTAGTTAAGCGAACTGCCACTATCCATTCGTAAATCTAATGTATTTCCTTGTTGCTTCTTTACTAAATGTTTTTTTGTGACTTATCTCAGTTGAGTGTTATTGGTCGGTACATACTGCGCATTTTTTTAAGACAAAAAACTATTGTATACAAATCTTTCAATAACTTAGTAACAATACGAAATGGGACGCATTAGGAAACAATTGCCACGTTTGCATGTCTTTAGTACTACTTACCGTTTGGGCAGCAGTCATGAATAACATGAATAACAAACAATAATTGGAAAATAACAACACTGGTCTGGCAGTTGTTTCTCCACAAATACTTCCAACAAGCGTTTTCTAAATTCTAAAATTTAGAGGAGTGGAACTTTAAATGGAACCCTGCACTTGCAACTGATAACAGTACACCAACTTGCCTGTTGATGACGCGACAATTACGACAGGGTGGAAACCACGCAGAGTCTGTAAATCATCTAAGCCACCGATAATTGGTTTGACATCAAAGCATCCGAATTACCTGAACGCCATCCGACATTCAACTCGGCTGTCTTCCGAAGATGTGTTTAAATTACCATCCCGAACAAAGGCAAAATAACACTACAATATCTGCTTGCCACAGGCATCGAATATACATTCAACACTCGAGTCTGGTAGGCACAAATTAGTTGGAAAATAAGTGCTAAGTAATGTAATAATACTTACTTATTTTATCATCCATATGTCACATCCGGAGTTCCTCTAGAATGAAATTTGGGAACTATAAAATTGCTGTGTTTATCAAACATCGATTGGTCGCTAAAGCAAATCTACGAAAAAAGGTAGTTTCATGATACCTTTTACTGAATAAATAACTCTTAATAGTTGCATCGTGCGACGCTGGACTTGCAAATACAGAGTAAGAGTTTAAAGTGCTTGACGAATGGTCCATTAACTCAAAGACGTCCACATGTCGACATGAAGTCATGGTCAAACTTAAGGGTCATTATTTGATCGTCATATTCAGAGCGCGAGGTACGAATTTTGTAGAAACGTCCAGCATAATTGAGGCATGCGTGGAAAATACTTTGAAATCGTTTAATTGAAATAAAATCGGACACAAAACAATTTAAAAATTTGATTAAGCGAACAATAGCTAAACTGGGTACATATAATATATTGTCCTGCTAGTGTCTATTTACTGTGTGAGTAGATTTTAAATATCTGAGAATTAAAATAATTTATTTGTTTGCATTTTATAGTGGTGCAACTACGTCAGTTTAATTTTTTAGTTTCTTTAGAGCAATTAGCAATTCTTAGATTTGCTGCTAAATGATAGAAATGTCAAAATTGTTATAGTATTAAATATTATTAAAGTCTCCAGAATTCTTCTCAGAATTGCCTATATTACAAAAAGAAGATATATTGATACAGAAGTTTTCTTGCTGACGATCGTGGGATCCTATCGATAAGTCAACAATCAAAGTATGTAAAGAAGGATTATTCCAAGATGAATTTATCCATTTATAACCACAACTAAACGTCATTGGAGACACAACTTTAGTGCACTCATATCAGAATATAAGCTAGATGTAATAAGGCAATAAGATATATTGGATCGTCATTTCCATCGGACCCGGCATTGTCTGTGTTGCATAAGTCAGTTTGACAACAGCTTCGAAATTCACCAAATTGTCCTGTAAAGAAACAAACCTAATGTATTACAGTCAACTCCCGTTATAGTAAAGTCGCTTAATACAAAGTCACCCTGTGGTCTTTGCTTATAACGAACATCTTCTATAACGAAGTATTTCTTGTGGTCCCTTCAACATCGTTATAGCGGGACTTGACTGTATTATGCTTCCATTCTCGAGTAGTAAATGGTAACGTTATACAATACAGATTTTCAATACAATATAAAACCGTACATCCAAACATGATTTAAAAGGTGGGAGGATGCTTCTTAGAGTAATGAACAGTTACTGAAAATGTTTTGTTGGTCTTCTTTCTATTTATAACACTAAAGAATTATCATTTTTTTCAAAATAATGTTTCCATAATGTCATGCGACAAGAAACTTTAAAAGCAATTCATGTGGGATGATTTAAGGAAACAGATTTTCAATTCCTGTCTTTTGAATTTCAGCCAAATAGTTCTGTATAATTACCAGCGGCTCCTTTTCTTTGTTGAACACATTTCATCTCACAACCCCGGACAAACTTTTGTACAATTCCATTGACTTCTGTTCGTTCTGACTGTAAGAAGAAATCCGTCAAAGTAATTCATGAATAGTTTTGTTAGTTAATGTTAATTGCTTATTGTATTCAAAAACCTTAAGGCAATAACATAAATTATACTCAAAAAGAAACAGCGAAAAATATGTCGTAAAAGTTTTCTCGATTGCTATTTTTTGGCCACGAAAACTGAACCAAAACTTCCTATAAACTAACCTCTCAATTCACATGTGATAACCCTACAAATCGGACAAGACCTACATACGACACCCCTGTAGCGGTAACATCGCAAGAAAGAGATCACGCGCCCCACGCGTAATAGTAGGCCTATAGATGATGATGTCGCTTGCGAGTTATTGCTCGTCCAACGAATAACCATTCTAATTACAGACACGAACGAAGTTTATAGATTCATTCATTTAAGATTGAAAGTCAGCAATGGAAAATATGTGACCATAAGGAAAGATTAAACGTGTAATTTTAACAGACCTAATAATGTTCAAAATCATTTCGGATTTAAATAAAACACTTAAATCCATTGTGCAACATTAATCCAGCGGATTTTTTAATTCGACTTGTATAAAACGAAATGAAGATAAATCGTTGAACAACTAAATGAACACCTAAAAAATACTATAAAATTGGTAGTGGCACTCCTTTAAATGACGCGAAGTTATTATTCTCAATGTACACGGCTGATAGCTCAGGACGAGGTAGATACTTACCATACAATACGGCTGATTATCAGTGCAATTCTCAGGTGTGAGACCTTGGAAATCATCTTGACATTTTGCTGCCGGAGTAGTAGGAGTGAAACAACGATAGCAGTGTAACGCTGACGTCAGAAACAACGCTACAAATAAAGAAATAACGTAGATTTAATGATTTTATGAAATATTTTCACTTGTATTTTAAACGAATGCCTGAAAAATTTTCACTATTCAATAACATGCAATCCTTTTACTTGCATACACTTGAATTGTACAAATCGTGTTCTTTTGTAACATTTTCTGTAAAATTAATCTGTTTCTAACGTAAAAAGATGGTTTTCCAAGTTCATTATTATCATATTTTGAGCTATAGAATGTCTCAAATATATAAAGGTAGCTCACTCGACAATCTTTTGGTGACCATGAGACCCTTGTCTCAGTGTGACCCCAAGTTATCCAATTTTTTTGGCTGAATGGTAGCAATGTTGTCTACCATCTAACATTGAGAAATCGAAATTTTTTTTTATAGTTTTGGGAGGTCTTAGAGTCTCTCAGAAAGTATTTTTTAGTCTTTAGGGGTCCATTTGGTGGTCCAATCTAACCCCCAGATAATTTTTTTTCTGCTGCATGTACTAGAAAGACCGAATCAGCCTCTCAACAAAGCAACCTAAAATATCCCAAAATTTATTCTACACAGCTGAACGGTTTTGCCAAAAATTACAGATTAGAAATAGTTAAGGTGCTGTTGTAACTTGCCAAAACATGTGTAGCCAATTAATCTAATTTTTATAAGTATAATATGTGAAACTAATGTAATTTACTGCATAATGTTACTGTATGACCAGGGAAGTCTATAACATACAATTTACAAAACAGTATTGTTCCATAACGTTGATTACATAATTGGCGAAAATTGTGTGGGAATTACCAACAAATTACCTTTGAGTGAAATTCCTAATGCGTTCTCTATCTTCTTCAAGCAAAACGCTGATAGAATACATGATCCTATCTCACTGACTAAATCCCAGCTCATCAACTGATGCAATAATTGTATTTGTATAACCTTGTGCTTAGGTTAGGTCACGAAGTGCTCTTATAACTCACGTGACCATGAGGAGGGCAAGTTTGATCCCATTACTTCAATGTTATGTGCGATATAAGAAACTGTTTTATACGTTCAACATATTTTATAGACCCAATTATAATTATTTTTAAATTTAAACATTTTTACTTATTTTTAATTATTAGGTTAACGGAAACTACCGGGTAGGGGTTTATTATTTTCATTTATAGAATTTGAAATGTCATTGTAAATAAGGTTTTAAAATATTCACTATAAGTTAATAGAGAATTTATTAATAACATAGATTATACTCGATATAGAATAAAAGTATATAAACATACATAATTCATTCAAAAATTATTTCATATATTTGTT
>JAYJLZ010173964.1:0-10992 GCA_036873915.1 Tubulanus ruber | reverse complement strand
GATTTATCTAAATCCTGGTATTGTGGACTTTGAAGCCATAACGATATGAACACCTTTTTACTGTCGTTTAGTAAGCCGCTTAGGTCGTCTTTTCCGTTGCTAGGCAGCGCTTTTAACTGTTTTTCCTGCAATTTATAAATGGAAAATTCATTTCTATATTAAATTTCATTTTGAAATGAATGTTTTTACGAAGCAAAATTCATCCTAATATGTGCTCTATAACCATACATTTACAAACACAAGGTCATTCCTAGTAAATGTTATAAAGAATTTTGCATCATGAATTTGATCTTTACTTGCATTTGAAATTTTCAATAAATCTAAACGTCATTCAGTGAAAATAAAATTTACCTTATTTTCATCCCAATCTTTAATACTTGATGTAACATAGAGGAAGACCCAGAACCCTAACTCTTTCATGGTGTCGCTCCAGTGAGCTAACAGTTGTACAAGTGACCTGGAAAACAAGAAATGGTACTGCAACAATGTGTGTCTGTTTTAACTCGGAAAATTATGATAAATACGTTGGGGAATTAATTTCGCACTGAATATTTGGAGCCATTGATTGAAAGATTATGACACTACGATGTAATTTTAGCGGTAGTTATATTTCTAAGTATTTTTACCTGAAAACAGCGTAAATTGCATCAGGGTCTGGGGGAGGAATCAAAATAACGGGAGGGGGAACCAAGCCGGTGCTGCCATCTGCTGTTCGTACCTATAAATAAAATATACACGTATATATTCTGTCAATTCTCAGTTAAAATCCACATTATAATAACCAAAAAGATGTACATTCATATTTACCTTCCAAGTTTCTTGGTTTGAGTTATCAATGAGTAGTAAATCTTCTCCTTCGCGGAATTCAACCTGACAAACATTCAGAGATATGGTTGAAAAGCTTCAAATAGTCATTTCAATTTCAGTATTACTCGTATTTATGACATTTCTACTGCCTTATACGACTCAAGTCCATTATCCGGAAAAGTAATCCCAAACATAACCCTAAACCCTACCCTTACCCTAACCATGCATTATTTCTTTAATATTCTTATATTATTATCTTAAATAACTATATTTTATTTCTTTAATGACCAAATTACAGACTATTTTACGAAATATTTTTCACGAACTACTTCCGGATACTGGACTTGAATCCCAAATACGAGCACATAGTAATCCCATTGCTGTATTAGAACTTACCGATGTTCCTTTGAAAGCACAGAGGGCTCTGACAGGTATTGGATCCTTGTTAAGATCTGTACGTTTGTAGACGGGAACTATCGAATGCGATAGTTCGAGCAGTTCAATAATTTTCGTCTGATAAAATCTCAATGAAAATAACAAATCCTGAAAAACAAAAAAGGTAAAATATGTCATCGGCCGATAAATTTTCCACAAAGAAAATACTTTTGATTTTGACGTCATGATTAATTTGAATAAGCAACAAAGTAGATTTTCTTCATAAATAAAAGAAGAAAATTAAATTTAAAAACATCATAATCTTGAATTTCAAAAGCTATAAAATTATTTTTTAAGTAATATACCTTAAATTTAAGTCAAATATTTTTAAAAAAAAAGAAATTAAAGAAAATTAAATAGGCAAGTATGCACAAGAATCTTTATAAAGGAATAGGATTCTAAAGAAATATTTTCAACAATTAAAAATAATCGTAAAATTATGTTAAAATATTGAAGAATCCTTTATTTTTGCACGTTAAGAAATGCACTACTACAGTGACCAAAAAGACCGCACCTTTCCTTTCTGCAGCAGACGTCTCCCATCTTCGGTGGTCGGCTTGAACTTCTCTTCCTGTACATCTTTTATCAACATGGGCAACTTTGTGTTCATACCCTTGCCGTATTCGTCCATATCCAAGTAAAACTGGTGATAGTTTGCAGCGTTTCTGAGGTGGACCCCAGTGGCATCGTGCAGCCTTATAACCCAAGCCCATGATCCTTTCAAAGACAATATTTCACCCTGAAATTAAAACAATATAAGATTCAGTGCTTTAAACAGTGTGTAAATGTATATTTCCCTCATTTAAGTAGTTAGTAAATAATAAATATTTAAGAAATTAAATTTATTTTAATTGATTAGAAATTCATCAATTTTTATTTCATTTTTTTTATTTTTATTTCATGATTTTTATATCATCACAATCATTACAGTCTCAATTATTATTGTAATCAATAATATTAATCTTTAATTTATTTTTATATTTATCAGGTATATGTATTGTATAATTAACAATTCTACAGTAATTATATCGATTTAAAGAACAATTTAAAAGATTAATAAAGTAACATTTTATCAACCAAATCAATTATATAAGAAAACTCAATATATATATCAGAACATCTTCGAATTTTTTGATTTTATTAAACTATTTATTAATCATTTCGTTAATCTATATTTTGTATATCTAATTCTACATGTTGTTTCGCAATTTTTGGGATAATTATTTTCCTTGCATTACAACCCACATTTAGATTTAACAGCCGTCAAATTGGTATTCGGTATTCACAGTAGATTTGTATGACCTGACCTCTAGTGCCAGCTATAGTCATTTATGAAAATGAATATTCGCCACTTACACAAGGAATGAGAGTTTCTAGAGAAATATCGTTTGGTAATCCGTTGACTTGATGGTCGGTGTCTGTTGGGGTACCTGCGTTATCTTTGTGAATCTGCGAGAGTATGACCGACCGTGTATCGTAGCGGTGCGCTATATCCTACAAATAATTGTTCAAAAACATTAACATTTACATAAATTCTAGTATTTGGTAATCTCTCTCATTAAAAAAGATAATTATTCAAGACCCGTCGAGGGTGTATTGAAATTTTACAGGAAGTCCAAACTCTTTTAACTTAAATCTGTGAATAATTATATATATATATATATATATATTATAATCAAAAGTTTATGTGTAATTCGTTCAATGTCGGACGAGTAAACATTGATTTCCTTAATCGATTTATTTTCTGATGTTTATTATTATCAGTATTTCCTTAATTTATCCACGATACACACGACCTTGAGATAATTAAGTCTGTATCATGCTGAAAATGTGTTATTCCAGATTTACCTTGCATCCATCCTCTAACTTTCCAACTTGACATATTTGCTGCTTATTGCTGTCGTCTTTGGCTTCTTTCAACTGTCGAATTAGATAAAAACTTTGCATATTAATATCACTTACGTTTGGGGCTTTTATCTTATCATAATTATTATAATACACAATCGAAATAATATGATTCACTTCACAATTTTACCTTGAGGTTCCCACAAACAATTGAAGTCGTCACTTCAAAAGAAATTTGTTAAAACAGATTTGACCTACTTTTTCTAAATTTCTGGTGACTGGAATACATATCTAAACTTCAAAAACGAGACTTTCTTTTGAAGATTTCATTTGTTTTATAAACGGCTGAAAACTCTATCCGCTGATGCCCCCTGGTGGTGTTGATGCGATATACATGTTTACTAAAGTATTTCTATATTTACAGCTCTCCGTGAATGATATTTGAACTGTAGAACTGTAATGTAAGAATATGACGTACCAGTTTGTCGAGTTTGCCGAGATACTCCGAGTGGTATCTGTAAATACATTCGCCTTGGTCGTCATGAACTCTGAAACTGTGATGGAAGCAATCCGCCAAATGCTGAAATTTAATAGTTAAAAAAGTGAGACATTCTGTGAGAAAAACGTGACGTCACGCAACTTATCGTAATCGTTACGTCATCCAACGAGATAAAATTTCGCATTTCAGTTAAATTAAAAAATAAAAAAAATAAAAGAAGATGGAGAGAACCAGTCCATGTGAATGATTCGCTAAACACTAAACGTGCAGAACATTACAACAAACAAGGTTACAGATAGCATCATTTGATCGGTTGCAAGTTCTGAATCTAAAGTGTTTTTAATAAAAAAAAATTAAACAAATTGACGAACAAAGAAATAATTATGATTTTGAAGTATTTATTCACGATCGAATATGAAGTAAAAATAAGTTTCCCAAGACCTGGTTGTGCCCGATTAAATAAAGATCTATTTTCTTACTGCTAATTATTTCAACTTAAAGAAACCAGTACAATTAAGAATCTCGCAGAGAGGTTTAATTGGCCGGGAACGAAAACTACTTCATTATTCTGGATTACCGTATTAATTGAATAGAAAATACTGCATCGAGAGACTTAAAATTAACTGGTAATTGTCTCATGGCTGCTTTCAAATCTAAAGCGGACAAGTGACAAATTGAACAATGTAAAATCTCGCTACGAGTGTCGTTAACAAGCGATACTTGAGATGTGAACACGGCTTTAGAATTCTCAAGTGCGTTTCGTGTACGAAAGTTGCTTCCGGCGTTTGGAAAATGACGGTGCAAATCGAAGCCTGTGACTCGTTTTTCGATGTTCCATAAGCCGAGAAAGTTAAAGAGTATTAATTTACTCGCATTAAAAGTGGCGATAGAATATTTAGTGTATTATCAGTGATCAAAATGTAGTAATTAGTAATGGTTATGAAAATCAAGAAAGTTTCGAGTTTATAATTAATTATTTTGTTAACAATACTTCCCAACTGGGATATTTATTTTACGTCACTCTGCCATCATCTGGATAAACTATGAAGGTCATAAAGACTTATAGAATTAAGTCATCACTACGAGTGACATACAACTAAGTTACCAGGGAGTTTTTGAGAACAGCTTCACACAGGAAAGCCGTAGACCTAAGCACCGGATAGAAAACCTGTATTACTTCTGCCGACGGTGGGGCTCGAACCCACCATCTCCCAAGTACGGTGCGTTTACGCAGCTAAGCTTCACCACGAATTAACCACTCGGCCACCGGTACTTGGTAAAAGTGGCAATAGAATCTTTAGTTTATTATCAGTGATCGAGTAATGGTTATGAAAAATCAAGAAAGTTTAAAGTTTATTGAATATATTAAGATTGTGAATATAGTAAGACGACCTACCCGCTCCATGCCTCTACCAGCCGTGCTTAGTCGGTTCTGTCCTATAGAGTGACTGCTAACGCCTGGTTGACACGCCTGCGTAAATAGAAAATATCGAAGTCTCATTAAGACATATTAAATATTAAATATTTAAATGTCAGGCCGTCGAATTGTAACCAAACTTTTACGTTCTTATAGAACATTAAACGAAAAATATATTTGCTACCGGTGTGATGAAGTAGGGGGATTATAAAGCGTTACAGGTGTCCCCGGATAGGGTGGGTAGGCAAGTGGCACGGTATAGGGTGGGCAGCCTAGAATGGAAAGGTTTAGTGTGAGGCGACAAGGGTGGTAAGGGAAGGGAGGGTGGTAAGGGAAGGGAGGGTGGTAAGGGAAGGGAGAATGGTAAGGGAAGGGAAGGGAGGGGTGGTAAGGGAAGGGAAGGGAGGGAAGGGAAGGGAGGGGTGGTAAGGGAAGCGGTGGTAAGGGAGGGGTGGAAAAGGAAGGGGTGGACAGGCTAGGGGCGACCGAGTACGAGGGGCTGAAACGGTTGTGTCACATAATCACCATAAGCGTTAAAACTGAAATATGTTCGCTATTATTTGTCACAGTGACACACTGCCATAAATATCAAAAAGTGTTGAATAACGATTTGGCTATAATATTACTTGGAAACAAAATCAGTTCACGCTTTTATATGGACCAACTACTTCGCTTTATCGACCTAAAAATATCATCGATAACTAGAAAAACGGGTCAGAAATCTATAGCTTGAAGCGGGTCGAATCACAATTTTCTGTGCCGTGTTAATTAAGAATTACATGTTTCGCGAAAAGCGTTTTTTTCTCGTTAATTCGACGGGAAACTATCATGGTTGTTTGCGAGATTGATTTGTTTTTAAGAAGGTAAAATTGCTTGCCGATTATCGAGCCCCAGACTGCTGTAACCAAACCTCTGTATTTTCCGCGCGAAACAACAATAATTCAGCTTGTCTTGCGTCGAAATTTGCCGCAAAACTTGGGTGGTGTTTTCTTCTCGTTTTAGTGATCTTAAAACTGAGTTTATTTGAGCACAAAATTCGGTAAACAATGTTCAAAATTTTGGTGCATTTTATTTTAAAAAAACCTGGAAAATGGAAATTTCAAATTTTTAAAAATATCAATTCAATTTATTTCTTAAATGTAAAATCGAAAATACCGATTTTGTTACAATTGTGGATTTTAAGGTAGAAAATTAAACTGAAACGAATTAAACGAAAAAATAATGCAAAATATTTATAATGGCGGATATAAACATTTACATTCTTCATTTTATCTTTTTACCGGTATATTACTGATCTACTAATCGGTAAATCAAAGCAATTATCAACATAGTGTAAAAACGATGGGTTGCAGCAAAACTAACATTTCTTAGAAGTCGAAATATACCGAGTTACACGGTGAAAAATTACTACAGACGACAAGGTGTCAAGGGGGTTGGAAACACAACGGAAGGTCCTACGAGTCGCCAAACACACTCAGAACCCGTCTAAACGGTTCGGGTCTAGTAATATAATAGTACGAGAATATTATATTGTTTTCACTCGTTGTCAACAATTGATTTAGACGCTTCAGCAAATTTTTCGGTATTTAAATTTTAATTTGACAATTTAGAGTTGTTTTTACTCATAAAACGGTTCGGTTTACCAGGCTTTCTCCTGGTTCACCTGGTTTCGGTTTAACAGGTGTGTACATAGAGCGATTACCTTCTCCTGGTTCAGCTGGTACATACGTAGAACGAGTGCTGTACACCAGTTTACCAGTTTCACAACATCACAAAATAAATACCACTACATCATATCACTACATGCAATAACGTTTATCACATCGGTAACTTCAGCCCATTGCCACCTCGCTACCTCTCCACCTCACTACCTCATCACTTCGCAACCTTCCAACCTCACTATCTCGCTACCTCACTACCAACTACCTCGCAACCTCCATCATCTCACTACCTCTCCACCTCACTACCTCACTACTTCGCAACCTTCCCACCTCACTATCTCGCTACCTGACTACCTCACTACCAACTACCTCGCAACCTCCATCACCTCACAACCTCGCAAACTGCAAAACATATTTCTGCTTTCACTTTCTCATTTCCTACATTACACAACTACTGTTTTTATCACAGCCCTCGAACGATTAATGTAAGACAATGTTTCGGGCACCAAACCATAAGTATTTAACCTGATCGTAAGTATTACCTCGTCGTGTAACAACTTCGCTTCTCATGAAACGATCAACAACCGCGCTTTGTGTCGTTTAATATCCCACACTACTTTACTAGGTCCTCGTACGAACTATACACGGTGGCTTGCAACTACTGGTCCTATAAATTATGGTAGGCTAGCCCACTGTATACGACTGGAACGTCGCACGGTCAGAATGTACAATCGAAAGGCTCGAATCAATGGACATAATATTTCGTGTGTTGGCAAATTTTAATAATAGACTTACAGCTTAATTCTGATTCGAAGGTCAACCTTAAGCGCGTGGAATAGATAGGCAGTACTTCATTTAACGGGTACAAACCAGACATTTTAGTAATTTCTCCATACATTAGAAGTCATTTTTAATTTTAATACCGGTACGTGTATATTCAACTTAAACGAGGATGTTTTAGTATTCGTTCAACAGAATTAATTTCAGATAAAAATTTCACGGCGCAATTTAAATTCATATTTAGATATATACATAGCGTTTTAATATGCACAATCGTACATGTGTTTATTTATATAGTCGTTTGCATAGTTGTATGCGTTTAATAGCGAAGCATTAATAATATGTTTCACGGATTAATTATGGTAAAATACACCGATTGAAAGCACCCGTCTTTATACCGTATTCTATCAACGATGTTGTCTCATTCAAGCGATATTGGTGGCTTAAAACAACAAACACTGTTTGTTAAAAAAAACTTGAAATTAAATTCAATGTATTCAGCTCCCGCGGATAATCGCAGTTTCTGATACATGCCTATTTTACGCGCGACATACGATGAAAGGGTTAAAAATATTTAGCTCCCGCGGATTATTACAGTTTTCGATACATACCTATTTTACCCGCGACATACGATGAAAGGGTTAAAAACGGTCGCCCTTAAAGTATTTCGTCTGACGTACGTGTTCGCTCAGTTATTGAATCGGAAAGTTTAGCTTGCTTACATAAAAACCCGAACCGAACTGCGTGAAATGTGTCCACTCCCTGCTGACCACTGTGGCATGAACCTGGCGACGTGTGTCTATACGAAACACCGTAAACAGGTTACAAAGACACGGCACGCGTGGACGATTTCAAGACAACAATAGTAATAATCAATATAACTCCACACTTCAAGGCAGTTTAACACTTTCAGCGCAATTACTTACTTATTAAGATCATTATTTCATATTCATTTATCTAATGATATGATTTAAAGGAAGCCCTGTTAAAAACATGCAAACAAGAAAAATGTTAACATGAAACAAAAATTCACAATGGCCGGAAAATATATAATTATCGTACGGTTATTATCATCAAAGGTTCGTTTCAATAGAAATTGCTAGATAAGAGGTACATAGAGTGGTAAGAGGTACATAGAGTGGGTTAGTGCGATGCTTTAGGGGTTTGCACTGATCGGCCGTCGCGAAAAGTTGTCGTGTTTTTATAGCGAGTGTTTAATCAAAGAACGAAAACTATGGTGTTTAAGATCACTTTCAGCGAGTGTCGTATGGCGGCGTCGTCGTCCTAAAGAACAACTGAGAACCCATGAGAACCCATGAGAACCCTTGAGAACCCATCGAGAACCCCTTGAGAACCCCTGGGTTTTACTTCAGAGTTTTAAAGAAATTTTAAAAAACGACATAAAATACGCACAAAGGTGGCCTTCGATCACTGAGAACCCTTGAGAACTGTTCTCATGAAGGAAAATGTTCCCTAATGAAGGGAAATGTTCCCTCGTAAAGAGAAATGATCCCTCGTAAAGAGAAATGTTCCCTCATTAAGAGAATGTTCCCTCATGAAGAGAAATGTTCCCTATGAAGAGAAATGTTCCCTAATAAAGGGAAATGTTCCCTAACTAAGAGAAATGTTCCCTATGAAGAGAAATGTTCCCTCAAAGAGAAATAATCTGTTGTGATGGGGAATGTTACGCAGCATCCGTATCATTTAACTGATGGCGATAAATAACTCAAGGTCGCAGGTCCATTAAATCGCGGACAATAGAATAATGTTTCTATAAGATGCGTCTAACATTTAATAAAAATGTCCCAAAAAGTTTTTCTTAGCGTTACGTAATATTATCTTATACGATTCAAATAACAGTACTGGCCCACTGGAAGCACTGGAAGCGCTGGAAGCGCAGTACTGGCAGAGTTGTGCCAAGTGGCCGTTTATTTTGAAGTGCTTCGATTTACGAGTCTCTCGTATTAAGTAAATACTGGTTTTAAACACAACATGTCGTACAACGCTTGACAAACATTTAACACCGCGTGAAAAGATCGAATTCCGAAAAAGACGTGTTTTAAATAAGTAAAACCTGCAAAGCATGTCATTCTTTTCGACTGTTCAAATGTCACTGGTTTCAATAAATACAGAAAGGAAATATTGATAAATATGTTGTTTACACTTTGCAGAAGAATACCTCGCTAGATTTTTTAGCACCGCAGATAAAAAAATATTATAAAGTTGCATAATATTACTGTGGATTGCTTTTTCGTAAAACCGGGTCCTACACCAGGGGTCGCCGTGCACCAGATATTATATTTAAAACGTGTTTACCTGGATGTTGATAAGGGTTCTACTAGAGAGAGAGAAGTTCGGAGGGAGGTCGTCAGATGGCGCCTGGTTGGCTTCTTGGAAAGGGTTTTTGTCCGGGCGCCTAGGAGGCGGAGTTTTGTCTCGCAGACGGCTTCTAAAGCAACACGCGTCATCATCTGCACCATCATTGTCGTACTCCTCATATACGACGCCGGTCGCTTCCGGTTTGTCGGACCTCGCGTCCAACAATGAATCATTTTCTCGACCCTCGCGACGATCCGGCCACGAAACGCCCGTTCCCATGGCGATTTACCACTTTCGAAGAGATTCGAGTTATTCACTGCAGACGACCACGGCGTGACGTTTACAGTTTCCTGGATTGTGCTATGTTTGCAAGGAGCGATATTCAACTGATTGATGCTTCAGCGGTTTACCTTATGGGACATCTGTACAGGCGAATATCATAGAAGCCACAGGTTTTTGAATAATGATGACAACAATTTGAGTATATAAACGCGTGTTTAATATCGTTTAATCGTGTTATACGGAAATTATTCTTAATTCATGAGAATGATGGCTCGAATATTTGACGAATATTGACGAATATTGACGAATATTGACGAATATTGACGAATATTGAATTTTAACGGAGATTAGCTCCAAAGGGAACTTTAGAGACGACGGATGAAATACAGATTATAACAAGATGATAACATCGCTGTTAATAGAATCATAATTATATAACTGTTACTTAAAAGGTACATATATATTGTTTTTTTCCTGAGGGGCACTTTCCGTACTCCAACAGAAGTGTCATTCAGATATATTAATTATGAGCATATTATATCGGAACCTAATACGGAACAAAAAATGCCTCACAGACAGCAACACATGTATAAAATTCAATTCCAATCAATGATAGCTGCAGTACTTGTTAAAAGTTAAATCCCGCCCTAGCTATCAAGGCTAATAGGACCCGTGCGTATCCCCGGTTTCTGTAGAGCTTAGCGGATGAGAGTTATAGGCTCCCCTGGATGGAAGTCCGTCGCAGGTTAACTCTCAGCCGAGTCTGGTACCTGGGTGTACATTGCAGATAAAGTGCCAAGGACACAACGCGCAACCTATCAAGTGACCATACTGTGGCTCGAACCAGTTTCGGTTACTGGTTGAACACCCTATACGCTCCACAGAACTTGTAGGTCAGCCTAAAAAACCTCACCGAAAATTTGGGCAAATTCTGGCTGGCTCTTGTG
>JAYJLZ010173853.1:0-10994 GCA_036873915.1 Tubulanus ruber | reverse complement strand
CGGCAACACAGCTGATTCTGTTTGTAACATAAACAATGAAAATGCGGAATGAATGTTTCGTTTAGAATATTTCGTTTTATTTCTATATTTCTGTTTCTTGAGTTTGAACTTCAAGTCAAAACAATATATGAATTATTTAAAAAAAATGGCATTGTCATTCTTGACAATGACCATTTTAAGGTTGGTAGAATCAAAAGACAACTACAAACATGCTACGACTTAAAATTATTCTATATACTGTATTCATTTAGGTTTAACTGCGATTTTTTGACGCTTCATAAGACGTTAGCATAATTATAATATTACAGTATACATATTGTTAAAGCGTTATTTTATTTTACCGATACTGAGAGGCTGTGCTCTTCGTCATCAAAAATGGTGCCGGCCAAGATCGGCTTTTATAGATAGTGTCGATGACACATATGAATTTGAGGAAATGACAGGCAATAGTTTGGTTTCTACACAAGTGAATTCAGGTCAAAAGAGACAGTTTACTACGCGGCGTGCGGGGAAGTTCTCGAGTGAATAATATCACACTTCGTTAGCAATATACTTAAAATTCGGGAAATGTGACGTCAAACAAAATCGGATATATGCTTATTCTTCCGTCCTGTGCTCGCTTCCAAGTTCATTCGACAGTATTTTGCCGATCAAGATATAGATGATACATCGCCAGACCATATAATTACTAAAATGTTCAGCCACATGTTATTCACCACATTCTATTTTTCAAGCGTCAAACTAATCCTTAAGATTAATTTAATTTTTTAATTGTCTTGAAGCTATGAGTAACTGTATTTACACCTACGCGTAGTTACTTTTATGTGATTTTAAGTTGAACTATAAGACTCTCACGGAGGCTGTATTTTTAAAAGATGCTTTAATCCGCATGTTGTGATAAGTAGTTTTTAATCTATTGTTTATTACGTTAATAAAAATGCCATGATTGTTTACTGTTAACAGTAAACAATTAAACGCATTATATAACATCGACGGTCGGGTTGAGAAAATAAGCTCTTAAAACAAACGCTACAAGATAAAAAGTCATAAAGAATATTTAAAATCACTTTATTCCAACTCGGATTGTGCATTTATCACACAGCGCGTATCAACCTTTTAGTTATTCGTGTGGAAATGGCCATCTGTCTAGTGCGTTATGCTCCACGTATTTAATTCATGTAGAAACTGCGCACATTTTTCAATTGATCGAATTTACTTTGCGTGTACGTGTACCAAATAATTATAGTCACTTGTAACATCTTGTTAGTTTATCATGTTCTTTACGTTGTAGCTCAATTACTACCTGAACTCCGATCAAAGCTCACATGTGTATACGTGGTTTCACTACTGCGTATGAAACCGTTTTGTTTGCCTATTGCTAAGTGTTAAGGTTTTAGATTGCGTTCAGTCTCGTCAATGCTCTGTAAGCGCAGGGAGGTGGGATAGACAATGTTTATATTTTAAGACAAAATGTAACATAATTGGAATTTGCATCTGCTCTTGATCGCTTTGTGGGTGTTTTTTCGTATTTCTTGTGTGGCTTTTTTGTTTTTAAATTTTTCTAGATTGGCCGTTTTTAACGGTTGAACTTATCCATATTTCCAGCCGTCTATTATAATGTTCTGTTTTCTATCGCTTGTATCGTGACACATTATGTTAAATAAGTTACTGTTCGGATAGAAAAAAGTAATATTAAATTATATTTTTCTTAGATGGTTAAAATCTTATGCCCAACCAATACGTATTTTGGTTTTGAGTCTTTTAAATAACTACCTTCTTATTTCCGTCTTTATTTATTCTTAGAAGGAGGCGGCTTTCCTAACCATCATATCCATTGTTAATAAGCCAGGTATTTTGTTATCAATCAAAACTATCCCTTTGGCCAAATAGCGATGCAATACTGTATTTTATCGTCAAATTTGCTTGTAAGATAATCACACAACCAGCTATTTTCCACAGTTCAGGAAGATGGCACGTAAGCCAAATATTTCTAGCGCTGCAATAAAAATTCCAGATAAGATTGATTGCCATGTGCTATTGAGACGACCAGAAAAAAACCCAAGATAAAGTTGCCGCTGTTAATCACATCTGTAGAATTGTCCAGAAAAGTCACCGTGCTTAAACGTTTAAATAATTAATTATAGAATGTTCAATTACAAAAATGTTTTAGAAAATGATTGGAGAATTTTTACAATGTATTCATCCAGACATTTGGTAGTATGAATGATTTTTTCGACTACTCGCATTTTGCCTGCAATGTGCAAATTTTTGCGCTTATATTTGTACTTTTTAAGCAAGATTTTGTGAAGATAATTACGACTTTCGGCTCAATACGTATGCATGTCACGTGTGTTCTTCTCATCTGGATTAATCGTGTCTCGGAATTAAATTCGACAGCTTCATACTTACTTCATTGGATTTTGATGTTTGTTTACGGTCGTCTGCAGAAATTGTCATCTCCCAAGGAAGATATTTAAAACCTTTGTGAGCTTAAACATCCGTCCCGAGAGACACATTAAGTGCACAAATGTAGATGAATGGCAAACTGACATTCTGCAAATGTCGAATTGTCGCATTTCATCAAGGAAATCGCAAAGCGCTTCAGTTTACGGCTTTGATCCTGACAAGATCCACCAAGCAAGGGATTCCCTGAGTTTTATTATCTCAATGAATTAGAATTGTCAAGGTTGTATTTTTTTGTTAAAATTAATTATTTTTTTTTAGATTTTGTTTTGAAGAGTTGTCCTCGAATGTAAATAAAAATTGTAATCGTGATGCTGCTTATCTTCATCTGATAAACGTCAAAATCGTCATCCATAATTGAATTATTCAGTGTTTTCTCATGAAAACCGAAATACTACATTCGCTAAATAAACGGGAATATTTGTCTCTTCAGAAATGAATAGATACACGTTGTACACAGATCACAAAAGTGATCTCATTACCAAGATATCCATATTAATAGTGCGCGTACTCGGATAAATAGACTGCGGCTGTATGGTAATTGATACATTATACTTTATGGATTGCGCAAATATAGAATAACTTCTGACGCATAGATCTTCTTTCTTTGAGAAAACGAGACAAGCTAATTATATGAAACTAGTTCAGCTGCTAAGAACTTACAAACCATGTAACCCATGATTAACTAATCCCGTATACACTAGTAATTAGTCTAACTCTAATACAGTGTAAAGTCTCTCTGCATTAACGCGTTTCTGGATTATCGTTTACAGAAGTTTTTTTTCTTACGGGGTTCGAACGCCGAGTGCAATTTCGGTATTTCATTGGTAAAATGTATAGGTAAATGATGACAATTATTCCTTTTAAATACGAAACCTTTATTATCAAAATATTATTATATTATTTATTATGATCAACCGATGGTTGTGAACAATATTATTGGCTTGGTAAATCTGAGGATAAATAATTCAGTAAGTATAGCAGACGTGTTTTCACCAGACGTCAAAAAATAATAATCCAACATGGCTTTATACCAGCGCGGCCGAGACCATTATATATATATACTGTACATTTATATATTATCTTATCATTGTTAAACATTGAACATACCATGCTTTACATTTTTACTTGTCATCGTAATACTAGTACATCATGTACATTTAAATCAATAGTTTTTATGTGAATTCCTCTCTCGCCTTCGAATATTTTAAAATGATGTGTGACTAATAAAATATTTTAAAATGATGTGTGACTAATAAAATATTTTAAAATGATGTGTGACTTAATAAAATATTTTAAAATGTTTTAAAATGATGTTTGACTTGATAAACTATTTTAAAATGTTTTAAAATGATGTTTGACTTGATAAAGTATTTTAAAATGTTTTAAAATGATGTTTGACTTAATAAAATATTTTTAAAATGATGTGTGACTAATAAAATATTTTAAAATGATGTGTGACTTAATTAAATATTTTAAAATGTTTTAAAATGATGTTTGACTTAATAAAATATTTCAAAATGTTTTAAAATGATGTTTGACTTAATAAAATATTTTAAAATATTTTAAAATGATGTGTGAATAAAAACGGACGAGTATGTAAGGACTTTCTGCGACTTCACAAGGCTTACTTAATGTTTGTAAAATGCGCGGCTCAAGTCCAGTTTCCGGAAAATTATTTACTAACCCAAACACTTTACCCTTAAAATCTAACCCTAACCATGAATATATTTATTATATATTCTTATATTACTATCTTAATAATTATTTTTATTTCTTGTATGACTAAATTAGTTACTTATTATTTCACGAAATATTTTTTACAACACGGAACTATTTTCCGGACACTGGACTAGAACCAAAATGCGGACTACGATGGCGAGATAAAATGTATGTTGCCGGCAACTCATTTACGCGATACTAATCCATTTTCGAAGCAACGTTGTACGACAACAAACGTTGCTTATTTCCTCGTATTTTTTCTCTCTCTGCATTTACTGCTTCGCTAATCTTAATGTGTATCAACGTCCTCTTAGTAAAAACAGTCGCCAGGGGATTCCATCTCTCGTCGGATGTTAATGTTCTTCCAGGGAAGTCCGTCTCGTCATTAAGGAAGACATCCGCAGGTGTTTAATGCGATAACGTTATCCTCAGATAATACACCGTCCGTCGTACAACGAATAAACCACCGATAAAAATTATGAATGAAGTGTTATTTAACGCATAATGTTCTGAAGATGTCCCAGTGCAGATTTTGGATTTATCCTGCCAGTTGTCTGCCATTTACGTGACTGTTCAATGTATTATACGAAAAACTTCGCCATAAGCCAGATATGTCGCCTTTCTGTTTGAAGATTTAATTTCTAGATTATCTGGTTGTTTCGCTAAAATATCCCTCTCTAAGACAGACAGTTGTTTTTAAACTGAAAATATTACGCAATATAGATTCTACATATCTTTAAATATTATAATTTATTTTTTTTCTCATAATATGTAACCACCGTGGTTACACACCAATTTGATTTGATTAATATTTTTTTTTATTAATATTAACTTTATGTTAATTCTTAAACTATTCCCAAAAAGCACGTATCGATGCTAAATACTTGCGTTGAGAATTAAAGGTTAAATCAAATTTTGTATTTTTTAAATGACGTACAAATGCAAGTTTTTTGCACGCTTAATATGATAACCAAAAACATATGCAATGCGACATCATTTGCCCGTTAAATCCTTTGGGGCCGACTTGCTATCAGCAAAGATACGAACAGGTGCCTAATGCGTTAACGTAATCCGAAAGAAATTCTCAGCGTGAAACGCATATTTCGTTCGGATTATTAAACGAAATGTGAACATTTTAGATTAGACGAAATACTACAGTTGATACGATGAAGATGACTTAAAACGTATTTATCTCGGATATAATGTACACACGTGTTTAAAAAATCTCGTTCTTTCAAAATTGTGCTATAGCTATGCTATTGTGCTATTTGTTAGAAACTCTAATTTTCCGATATGCGAATATTTTGACGTTAGTATATAGTATTAAAATACATATTAATTTCTATTGTTCATGTTGGTATTAATGATTAAATCCTTATTTCAGAGAAAACCAGTCTTAAATCGTAAATTATGTTAATATAATTTTATGTCCCATCTGGTCCGTGTGTTTGCAGATGTGTTTGTCATTAAGATAAGACATAATGGTTAGAGAATATTTCTCGGCATAAATCTTCAAGAAATTTAAAGTAATTTATGGCTTTCTGCTTATGACATTACAACGTCATGAAATACGATTCAGTCACATAGTGGTTCGGTCTGGAGTATTAATGAATGTAGATATATGCTGTAGAATAACTTGTAGAAAGAACGGATGCCGGCCGCGCGACCAAAGTGTGAGGCATAGGGTGGTCCCTAGTGAATGGTGGAATAAAGTTCTAGTTTACAGGGAACACGATATTATATGTGTAAGCTCTCCTGTTTTGTGTCGAAGAAATTCTGTAAACCTTCAAATCTCCCATCCGAATTTCATTCCCGTACTATGTGGAAAACGTTTTTATAGAAAAAATGTCCGAGTTAGTTTATATTGATACTGAATTAATTTGTCTAAAATCCCCTGGCCCGGTTTTATTGTCGTGGGTTATCTCTTAACCTCGGGTTAAAATCACTAACCTCTGGTTAAAATTTAACCCACAATTAAATCCGGTTTTATAGTCGTGGGTTAAATTTTAACCTGAGGTTATTGACGGGTTAAACTTGCTATTTTTAAACCACTGATTTAGGTGGTTTAAATCCTTAACCCAAGGTTAAAAATGGAGGCTTTTGTTTTAAACCCTGTTGCACCAGATAGAAAAATTAAAGAATATAGATGAACAGACCTTATGGAAAAATTAACTGATGAGGAATTGAGAGCGAGATTCCGTTTTGGCAGGGAAGGAATTTTCTTCATTGTTAATTTATTATTACTACCGTTTTTACTGAATAATGATTCAAGGCAAGGTTTGCCACTTACACCTTGGAGTAATAATAGCTACGCTTTTATTACTCCAAGCTTACACCAACAACTTAGGTTTTGGTTGCATTGAGATTTTATGCAACAGGCACCTTTCAACAGGTCATTGGCGACAATTTTGTTATTTCGAAGGCAACTGTATGCTTAGTCATAATGATATCCAGAGTTAGTGAAGGGTTAAGCATAATCCCAGAAATATATGTACAATGTACTGCATTATCATATGATATAAATGTCTTAACCAATGAATGGTATGACACAGATGTGACAAAACATGGAATTTTCAATTTTGTTTAAATTGCTTCTTTTTTCTCAGGAAGATTTACAAACATTGTAGCAAAATGCCCATTTTGTTTTTGCAATGTTTGGGTTCCATCAGTGTTTCGTAATGGCAGAGTATGTCTCGCCAGGGAGGTCTCTCCCACCTCCCTGGTCTCTCTTACCGCTATGATTCTAATACATTCACGTCCATTCATATTATTCCGCAAGCGCTCCGTTAGATTCAACGATTTTACGCTATTTTATACTTCACTATTTGGAATCTTGACCGCCCGCCGCCCGATATCAATTACTCGCTAGTTTCGTTCTAGTCGAGGCTGCAATTGAATTATCACCGGAGCTGCCGTCAACACCTTCACTTGCATACCACTTAACTCCTCGGATACTAGTAACTTACCATTCCATTTCTAGCGGCTGCAATTCCCAATTCACCCCGCCATGTCCACTCACAAGGCCAAACAATCCACAGAGATGCCGAACCCTGTTTTACCTACGTCATGTACCGTGTTTATTACCTTCGCAAGAATGCGGAAGGTTATGTTTTGATCGCTGTGTGTTTGTTTGTGTGTTTGTTATTCGCATAACTCAAAAAGTATTAAACCGAATCGCATGAAATTTGGTAGGATGATTGGTTATTATCCGGGGAACATTTGATTAGATTTTGGGAGCGATCGGGTCAACGGTCATGAAAATGTAAAATCGTCTTTTTACCATAGCGCGCGGCGAAGGTATGCGCTCTACGAATGCCGGTTCTAGTTTGTCACGAGTTTACTCTGCTATTACCGTCTTATACTCTATAAAACACGCTACCGGAAATGTCGCTTTTACTCAACTTTTACTAAGAACTTTTACTTTTCCCCCGGGAAAATACCTCCACGAATACCATGCCATTCTCACGAATAACATGTCTCGATTCGTTAGTAGGATTTCGTGTTCCTATTAAAACCCTCGCTCTGTTTCCTGTGTTATACCTCGGACGTGATCACAAGACGTCAGTTTTGTTTTTTCTACTCATGATTGCTTTCTGTCTAAATTTATTACGACGTCGGTCTTCTGCTCGCTAATTGTGTTCCATGAACGTGAATATACAGTGTTTTTGTAGGATGAGTATCACTTTGTGCTAATGTGCCCGGCCTACTCTCAACTCAGACGTATATAATTACATACATACAAAATTTTGGCAAATACCCACAAAAGTCAAATTTGTGATCCTGGTAAAAAGTGAAACCTCAGTAACCAGGGATGTGCCTATTCTGAATTAAGTGGTGGACGGAGATTGTCTATGACTGAACGGTTCCGAGCAAATTTTTGTAAATAAGATGTAAGAAGCCATTTCCCAGCTTTCTGACACAAAAAAACAACTTAAGCTACTGACACATAAGTCCGTAACGTCCGTTAATAACGGCGCACCCAGGGGGGGACTAGTCCCCCTTGAAATTTTCCAAAGATCCCTTTAAAAAAATGTTAAAAACAATTTAAAGGCACCCTCCTTGTCAAAATTGTCTTAAACGGGCACCCTCCTTCTCAAAATTTTCTTTTTTCTCATAATAACTTTCTCGACAAACGCATCTGTTAAACGCACGGTTTAACGGACTTATGTGTCAATAGCTTTAAAAACTTTTTTTTACTAATTGACAGTGGACTATAGTGCCGGACGGTAAATTAAAGTGCTGGACGTCCAGTAACCTAGGTTTATTCTTAAGGGTTACTTTTAAAACCCAAAACCTGGTCACGACTAACAAACTAGTAGTTATAATGTGATAATTATATTGTTCCCTTCGGTGATATATTATAATTGTAGTTTATTATATCGGATAGCTTATGAATTCTATGTGTCTCGTATACGAAATAGAAGGTGTGTAATTCGTATTGTATAAAACCTGTAATTCGCTTGCTGCGTTTCGTATTACTGTCATCTGATGTATTTATAGTATAAATGTCATAAAAGTTGTTGTATCCAAACTTTGGCATCATAAATATCAAATATCAATATACAAAGAATATGTTTTTTAATCACATGCTTAACCTCAGACTGGGTGTCTCTAAAATGACGTCATTATTACTAAACGATTGCCTCTACAACGACGTCACTGACTAAGGAAGATGTTCTCTATCTCTAGAATCCGACCGTCGGTATCTTTTTAATATTTATTTTTGTAACATTGGGAATTTTTTGTCAATCATGTATAATTGTGGGTTTAAATGTACATTTCCTGGATGTAAATTGGTACGTACTAATAGCCTATGTTTGATAAATATCAAGTTTAAATTCTTTGATATCTGATTTTGTGTTTTTTAACAGATAAGGATTTTGTTCTTCTATAATGGACTAACACAACTGCAATTTGTAATAAGAAAAAAACATATTATTTTTGGTATTAAGCCCAGTTTATGCGTGTTCATCTGCTAGACCGCATTCAAATCACGTTTCTACGTTTATCTTTAAATTCATCAAATCAGGGCGCTGAATGTTTTAAACAAACATATGTGTTTACTCGTCAAGTTTGCTTTTCGTTTTGCTTTGGTCGATCAGCTCAACTGTTTGTGTTCAGCTTGGGAAAATTCAGGATTCAACTTTACCTCGTTAAGCAAGGAATGTACCTATATGTATTTAGAAAAAAAGTATTTCGAGATGATTTTAAGAGCCATACGTATGAAATTAAAACATTTGACAATCCAACACCCGATTATCTGATGGTCAATTCCAGGCTAGATAATTTCTGCATGTGTAGTTTTTTTAACGGTTTTTGGCCGAGTTTACAGTAGTGTTTGTGTGTGTGTATATCACAATAATGTGTTCAACACTAATCGCGAAGCCTCATTTTTATAGGTAGACAGTTGACTGGGCTGGAAGTACAGTTATTTATCGTGTGCTCTATAATTTTAAATAACATATTCGTCTCAGAAAGTATAACGTTTGCCGTCATTTACAGTAAAACGTACAGCGATTGTGAGACTGATTCTCACTAGGGAGGTGTGAGAGATCTCTTAGACCTGCCTGCTCTCACAATGCGCATCGCAATCTTATTAAATATCAAAGTGAGTTCAATTATTATACGGCACTCTTATTTTGCATTTACACTTTAGACTTTTTGTTGTAAAAATAGAACATGTTCTATTGTATCGACAAATAGACGAACGACAAAAAGTCAGACGACTTTCCCGTTTAAACTATGGATTTTCTGAAGTGAAATCGACGACTTCATGTCGGTCAGCCAATTTCACTTCACAAATCGACAGTGTTAATGTAGCATAAGACACTTTGTCTGGGTTTTTAGATGTTTTAACTTTGTTGTAAAACTTAATTTAAAAAACTATGTTTTTGAATCCGCTTTGTTATTCATGAATATTATAATTTAATAACAATAACAATAATTTAACGATTGTTTTAAATGTCTCACGTCTACAAGCTTGTACTATGATACATACTGAATTTTTACGGATAGCACTTACTGCGAAACGTTTCACGTAACATACTTCGTTTCATCATCTTTTTTACTGGTATACTAGTCGGTAAAGCAGTACAATTATATTACTGTATACTTGTACCTTATACTCATTTTTCGCCATTTTACTTTTATCATCTCGATCTTTTTTTTTTAAATTTAAAAAAAAATTGTTTTACTATTCCCATAATCTTTATATTACATATTACATTTTTTTACCCATTATTCGGTCGTGTTTGTCGATACAACTTCGTCTGTTTTATCGAGAGCATTAGAAAAACATAAAAATAGCTGAGTAATAGTTATTTTGTTTTCTTAGCGTTGTCAAGGAAGTTGTCCGGCTTTTACTGCTTGCTGTAACTAGTTCCGCTTGAAATCCTGTGTTGCAACTTACACAGATATATTCAAGGTAGTTTTAACCGTGATCCCAGACTTCTCATAGATAAATAAATAAACCCTTTGTATTAAAGTCGGAACATCGAGTTACCTAAATTTACCAAAACCAGCGGCATTTTTTGTTGCGAAGAAAGTTAAGCCTATATTTTTTAATTAGTTGGATTATGGATCCGCCGCCGAGAATTACCGATTTTTCACGTAAAAAAAAAATTATTTTTATTTTTATCTCCGCCGCCGCCGACTTTTTTCAAAAGATTTTTAAAATTTTTTTTTTTTTTCCAACCGCCGCTCTCGTTAAAACATCGTCACCCAAAAAAATCCGGTTCCCGACGTCTTAGGACGCACGCCGGACACGTGTTCTCGAGATCTTAAACATGGCGGATGGAAAAATTGATAAA
>JAYJLZ010173742.1:0-10999 GCA_036873915.1 Tubulanus ruber | reverse complement strand
TATATTTGGCTGCAATCGTTTTCAGTTCGGCTTTTTGTTTTGACAATCTATTAATCAAATTGAGTGTTAAATCGCAGTAGCGACGGAAGCAAATTAAAAGTGGTGCGGCCATTAGATTAATAAAAAAAAATGCTGCGGCTATTGTCGTTGATTATGCCAATTTAGTGGTGCTTTTAAAAAAGAAGTTAACATATTACTGTAAAAGTTATTTTGGTGACTGGCTGACAATCTCACAATGAATAGCTACGTGACATAATTTGATAGTACAGTAGTTGCTATGTGGCTTAATTTTAAATACTTTAACCTACAAAGAACACGTTCATCTGTAATAAAAATAAACAATGTTCTAATCAGCTAATAGACAATATCGTGTCTATTAGCGTCAAGTTTATAATTATTATGTCATCATTCTTCCAGCCAGTGACAACGCAGACATTTAGATTCTCCGACCTGTGAACAGAAATCGTGAAAAAAAATATTTATCTGTTTTTTTACTTTAATCAATTGAAAAATAATAATGTCTAAAACACTGTACAAAACTAAAAAGAAACAGATTGAGAGGTTTAGGAGGTCTTTCTCAACCCGGAAGTTATTACGAAGAACCAGAAGTTGAGTAAATTATTCCTGTTACATCCTGGCCTCGGGTATGATGCATAAAACCAGATGGACGAAACATACGATGACGATAGTAGTAATATTATAAACGATTTATTAGCGACAAGCGTGGACTGTGACAATAAACAAACATACACTCATGTGACCGGTCAAAGCTCTAGCCAATATGGTGTCTTCCACTCTGTCAAATTCTATTCCACGCTTATAATTTTAGTGGTCGGTCACACGACTTTTACCCAATAGGCATAAAGCAGGTAGATCAATACTATGGCCCATTAAACAAACCATAGCGTAGATCAACCAATATTTAACTGGCCGTAACAATTCTGTTAGTCCCTCCGATTAAGACAAATATTTAAAAATCAATTTCAAGCAATGTACGCTGATTACGGTGTATAAGAGGCGGCAACAATGAACGCGGAAGAGTGTTTTCTCGAAAGTGGAATTTCCGATATTTTAAGACGTCGTAATTATTTTGATTTTAGAAATCTGTTTCCATCACATATAATTATTTTTTTCTTGAAGTTTGAGGTGTTTTACACAAAACCTCCTTGTTCAAAGATGAAGAAAAAAATTCGATACTTTTTAAGATTTTCGAAAATTAATTTTTTTACGGATTTTTTTTGCGTGATCGACCCCCGGCCTAAATTTTTCTTCAACCTCCATCACAGATTAACCGAAATGAAATATAGATCAGAATTCGTTTATTAATGTTTAATAATTTGTGAATCGCACATTCGCGCATTTCTTTATATAAAGCAACATCCTGTGATTGGTTGAACCTGGGGTTTTTTTAGGTTTTTTTACTGGAAAATTATGAATATACGAAGCCCCGGATGTAACGTGGTATCGTTGGTTTTACGTGAGCGCTTTATTTGCCACTACTTCCGGTCGCAAACCACATTTCTGCGTAGGATGAAATTGAAGAATATTTGTCGTATTTCTCGACCGGTTGCGATGTAAATGTAGAAATTAACGGCGTAGTTTGAGACGTATACGAATTCGAATATGCTGTTCGCCGCCACGTTGACCGGAACTCGAACAGTTCGAAATATGTTCGTGATAATCCAGTGCGGAAACGACATGATGAGATACGAAAACGAAAAAGTTATGAGCATCATCGTCGTTGCGCGTCGCTCCTTGTCCTGTTTCGTATGCATCGCTGATCGAGAGATGCTTCGGTCGCACAAGAGACGACAAACTATGGCGCAGTTACACAGAGTGATGGTTGTGACGGGCAGGTAAGACATCGTAATTGCGAACACAACTTTCGTCTTCGTAGCGATGTAACGCGGATGGACGCAGATTTGTTTGACCGGGTCATACGTGAAGAATACAAACATGTGAACGACGTTACCGAAAGAGAGTAATAACACTAGTAACACGTAGATACGGGCTTTAACCGCTGTGAAGACACGCTTCCCGTTAAACGGGCACAGAACGACGATGACGAATCGCTCGACGGATACCAGCATCAGAAGCCACGATGAGAACGATTGAGCCAGCACGGCGACGACATTAAAACTGACACAAGCGACAGAGCTTTCCAGTCGTATAACCAAACCCATCTGGTTCTTCGTCGACACCAAGTTAACCCACGACATAAGACGGACTACTAACAGCGTATTGTCGGCTACGGCCAAACAAAGTAAATACGTGCTATACGAGTAACGACGCAGTCTCGCAGTCAACATCACGGAAAAAGCCGCAGTGTTTCCGAAGAACCCAAACAAGCAGACGATAGGCAACCCGATCAATTGAATCCATCGAGCAGTGATTGACATCGAGTAATAATTAATCATAACTCGAGATGGCCAATAACTCTTGGTGTAAAAATTGTCGATAATCGATGTTGAATTGTCGTATTCCATTTTCCAATTTAATGAACTAATGATATTCTGGTATATTGACTTTGTCTGATGGCATTAAATACATATTTTTTAAGCCCGAGGCTAAGTTCATGATAAAAACAAGATTTGGAAAATGTGGATCGAATCGTTATTGTTAAATGTTTGTTATAATATTCGTTAGTTACTTGAAACTTTGCACAGAACGTACAGTAGCCACGTGTATATAAAATCAAGAGATTCGATTCGCTTGGTTCGAAGCCCAACGTTTTAACCACTGTACCACATATCCAACCACAAACATCTTATCTGAGAATCACTGAAATAAGATACTAGATAGATTGTAGTGTTTTATGAGGTACAATTCACACACAAATACAAAGAAAAACACAGGGCCATTTGGGCCTACTATTAAGTCACCCAAATCACTGAATTGAAAACAAGAGAAAAATACAGATTATTTTTTAAAAATACAGATTATAAGAAATATTTACATAGTCACCTTACTACATACACCCACTACATTAAATAAAATAAATAGCAATTTTTCCCCCCAAAAATTGCAGAGTTAGTACAATTGTTGCCTCGCTCATACAACTGACGTTGCCTTCACAACGGATGGCGTTTGTTTTCAATTTAATTATTCTAAAACGTTTCATTATTCGATATTTAACATTTTACATATATATGTTAAAATGCGATCCAGTTTTTGGTTACCTTTTATTTCACAAGTCAGAGAATCACGCTTCTTACATTTGTCTGAAACTAAATAAAACCGACTGCTTACCTATATGTAACTCAAACATGGGCGTTTTTTCATGCCCGACACTGCATGTATTTGTTAATTGTGTATGTAATTGTAGGTTTTGTATGTTCAAATAAAAATCAAATCAAATCAAAACATTAGATTCGCGTAGTTTACAATAAAAACACATTCTGATCAAAAACTTACAATACACTCCAAGATCTTGTTCTTAATAAAATGTTTAAATAATTAGCCAACATACGGTCGCGCGCATTCGAGTTTGTCGATTGATACAGAGCAGATTCATCAGTTTCGATTATTATTACAGAATGAAGTGTTGGCATTGTGTTTCAAGAAATTTTTCGTAATATGGGTCCAATGTTTACGACAGCCGGGTCAATACGAACGCAATATAATCGAATTTCTTCTGGAAGTAAATTTAATTGCAAAAGTACATTATCACCTGTCCGTAGTAGTTCCAAACCATGTTCCGGTATTAGTATTTTTTCCAACATTTAAAACGAGTAGCCTAAATTAGAAATTATGTATTTTCAAGATGGCCGTAATCTATCCGACCTTTATGTTATAGAGGAGCTGGAGGAGCTTGGGGTGCGTATCGGATCAAAACAAGCATTTTATATCTATCCTCATGCGTTATTTTCAATTAAATTTGATAAATTCGAAAGAGATAAATTCCAAAGAAAAAGAAAATGGCAGCCGCGAGGCAGCACACATGGCAGATATCACAAGTAGAATCACAAGCTATATTTTATTTTAAGAGACAGGTACATCATTATCATGCAAAATATGGTTACAAGGAAATTAGATTTTATAGCATTCTAAGCCATTAAAAATCACTTCAGAAAATGCTAAAAAAACGACTGTTAATTACCGCTAAGCGATATAAGTTGATTTCAACCTCTACGCAGGATCCTGCTTATTGAAGTTTCTTATAAACCAGATACGATATATTACCAAAAGCAAAAACTATTAAGAAACACTTCAATTTACAAACAGTGGTCGGTTTTGAAGAAAACATTTCAAAATCAGCGGATGAGTAAAATGCCAGAATGCAAAGAAGGCAGCATAGATTTGATAAAATATGGAAGCAAATTTACGCAAAATCATATATTTAGCAGGGATTTCTACAGAATCATAGCATAATTGTTATTGTTAATAGATGAAATGACACGAGTTAAGATGAGGTGGTGTTAGTTTGTTACGCGGTGTTGGTGGAAAGCAGCGAACGCAAATTAAGTGAGGATGATACTTCACTTTGATTCTGTAAAACACAAGCTAAACAGCAGCTCAAATGTGATATGTCAAAATATATATTTAGAGATTTATTTAAATCAATGGATACAACTCAATAAAAATAAATTTCGCGAGGCAGCTCACATGGCAGATGTTTAAGAGACAAGAACATCATTCGTGCAAACAATAAGCATGCAAAATATGGTAAATAAGTAATGTTATTCAAAGACATCATCACAATAGAAGAACATAAGCCATTGAAAATCACTTGGGGTTTACCCTCTAGATTAAACCCATTTAAACGCAGTTGTATTAATAATAAATGAAAATTTACAAGACGACCCGTTAATACGACTCAATTACTGGTAAGCGATATAAATATAGTTAATCGGATAAACGAAATAATAATGTGAATAAAATGTCCGACCGAATATGACACTGAAACAATTCATGGAAGTTCATTTCCATACAGGAATATAACGGAAAATCAATATACAATAGCAGGATCAGTCCTGCGTACAGGTTGAAATCAAAGACAAAAAGAAAAATTCGTTAAAGTCTTCAACTTAATATCAGGTAAAAACAGTGGTGGGTTCGGAGTAAAATGCCAGAATGCCAAGATGGCAGCATAGATTGGATAAAATATGGCTAAATTTATATCATTTTCATGGCTAAATTTATATCATTTTCAGATATTTAGCAGGGATTTCTACAGAATCATAGTGTAATTGTTATTGTTAATAGATGAAATGACACACGAATTGTTATTAGATGAAATGACACGAGTTAAGATGAGGTGGTGTTAGTTGGTTTAGCGGTGTTGGTTTAAAAGCAGCGAACGCAAATGAAGTGAGGATGATACTACACTTTGATTCTGTAAAACACAAGCTAAACAGCAGCTGAAATGTGGTCAAAATATATTAGAGATGATATATTTAAATCTATGGATAACACAAGCTAAACAGCAGCTCAAATGTGTTTTGTCAAAATATATTTAGAGATGATATACTTAAATGGATAAAATTCAATAAAAATACATTCACCAGGATAATTATAACACACTGATGCAGAACAAACTATAAAGTTGATATTTCACTGTTTACTGAGCGAACATTCATCTCAGAATGCTCAAGTGACATGGCATATTAAAACACAATACATGCCTAATATACAACCGGTTAATAGTTCTCATAACCACAAATACACTATGCAATATATTCAACACACTATAACACTGGGTAGTTCTCCAACACACTATTACACCGGATTCATAGTTATATTCAACACACTAATATCACACAGGTAGTTCTCCAACACACTAGTAAACACTTGGTGATGAATAATGTCTGTACCCGATTTGCTCCTGGTGATTGCTCCTGGTGATCATACAGTCTCAACAGTTGTCTTTCAACGGAGCGACTACCAAATCGTGTAATTAGCTACTCGGGTCGCAAATCGTGTAAACAGCTACTCGGGTCACAAATCGTATAATCAGCTATTCGGGTCACAAATCGTGTAATCAGATACTCGTGTCACAAATCATGTTATCAGGTATGTGAAGCAAAGATCATGTAATCAGCTACTCAGGACAAACCATCAGCATACAGTACTGTTATACTACAAACAAGAGAAATTTAATTAGACACAATATATTTGCTGAAAGATATCCGACAACTATAAATTGTTGACATATAAATTCTACGTCCATTATTTATTAAGACTGCATGAAGAATAATGTGTATGTACCTGATTGTTTCAACTGCCTGGTTGTTTTAGTTCTATCTGCCATCTTCACGTCGGATTACTTACTATACCCCTAACTAAAAACTATTAAATACAGTTTAACAAACCACAGTTAGTTTTTCATTAGTATAACAGCAAGGTTAGGGTTAGGGGGTAAGGGTTAGGCCGATAATAATTCTCTGTAAAACCGACCATCAATAATCCTACAAGAAATAAAATACAAATACAATCCTTCGATAACAACTAACAATCCTTCGATAACAACTAATAAAATAATATCTCCGAGTTCAATCCTACAGATCACCGGTCTCTTTGACAATGTTCCTCCTGTCATTTATACCTGAAAACAGGGACAAGGTTGGTTAGGTTCTTCCGTCATTGTTAATGAATTAGGGACAATGTTAGTTTCTTGAGACAATGTTAGTTTCAGTCATTGTTAATGAGAATATAATCCGACAAACCTAGTTGTAGACTGCTGGGCACATCTGGAAAGATAAGACATAAAACAACCTATTAACTTAATAATTAATAATTTAACTTATCTATAACATATCGTCAAATATACTGCATTTCAATGAAAGTTTGGTTGTACACTGTATTAGAAAAGTAGCTCATGGTAAAGACATATTGGAAATTAATAAAGAAAATTTAATTTTCAATAGTTGCTAGTCTAACTCATGGTGAAATATAAATATTATTCAGTTGTAAAGTAGCATATTTACCCGAAAAAATTTGTTAATTCTGTAACCTTCAATACCATCCACCTAGTAGGACCTTCGTCACACTGCCACATCTATTCATCCGGGACCTAGAACCTGAAACCTCTAATTCACCATCTTAACTAAAAACTAACTCGATATACAACGTACACCACCGTCTCAAGATGTTCAGAAACAAGTCGACAATCACAGCGGCAGCTCATCGTGCAGATATAATAATCATATATGTAATGTGCGAGTCTCTTGGGGACATAAAATCAACATTGCAGCTGATCGGATGATACTGGACCATGCTATCATCCACTCGACACGAGAGATCTTGTAATCAGCTAACCAATAAGGGCACAACTCTAGATATAATATTCAGAAGACACTTAACATTGTAATCAGCTAATCAGAAGACACTTCACATGTAATTAGTTAGCTAATCAAAAGACACTTGTAATCTAATCTGAAGACGCATTGTAACCGTAATCTAATCTGAAGACACATTGTAACCGCTTATCAGAAGACACTTCACATTGTAATCAGTAGCTGGCAAGACACTTAACATTGTAATCTGCTAATCAGAAGACACTGGACCATGTACGCTATTCGTCGATATTTATAAGAACCTACAGCATCTTGAGAAGAGGTGTCTTATTGTCTTATTGTCTAACACTAATATTCTTCTGACTGAATATATAAGGATATTATTCTATGAATAATATCCTTATATATTCAAAATCCACTGAAACAGATCCAATTTTGGTATCAAGTGGCCAGGTATCCTAATTTTTCTAAGTGGCCAGCATTAACATGGCAACCTTCTTAAAACTTATACCTGGCTATTCTCAGGAGCAAACTACAGTAATAGAATACCGTATTGTAAAAAAATTAACAATGACAGAATTATTTATTTATTTTCTTCCGTCATCGTTAACGACAATATAATCCACAACATATATTCATCTAAGAAGGACCGTCGTCACACGTCTTCATCCGGGACACCAAGTTATAAGCTACATTTTAAGAGACAGGTACATCATTTATGCAAACAATACATGCAAATTATGGTAAGTTTTATTCAAAGACATATATAACATAAGCCATTAAAAATCACTTGAGAAAATGCTAAAACCCTCTAGATTAAACCCATTTATACGCAGTTCTATTAATAATAAAAGAAAATTTACGACTCATTAATTACCGATAAGCGATATAAATAAGAAACACTTCACAATTTAAACTGCAAATTTAGACTGCAAGGAAAATCAATAACAGACCATGAATATAAAAAATTACATGACTCTGCAAATTTGATACAATCCTGATTACGAAGTTGAAGATCTTTAAACGTTACTCAGAGCAAGGAAGATCGTATCATCATAATTATAATACTTCCCTCACTTGCTGCAGTGTTAAAGATGTTAAAGCGTTAGGCGGTAGTATCGTTAAAGTCTTCAACTTAATATCAGGAATAACAGTGGTCGGTTTGATTTGAAGAAAATATTTCAAAATCAGCGGGCGAATAAAATGCCAGAATGCCAAGATGGCAGCATAGATTTGATTCTATCATTTTCAGATATTTAGCAGGCATTTCTACAGAATCATAGTGTAATTGTTATTAGATGAAATGACACGATTTAAGATGAGGTGGTTTTAGTTGGTGTTGGTTAAGATGAGGTGGTGTTAGTTGGTTAATCGGTGTTGGTTAAAAGCAGCGAACGCAAATGAAGTGAGGATGATACTACACTTTGATTCTGTAAAACACGAGCTAAACAGCAGCTCAAATATGTTGTTAAAATATATTTCCCCAGGATAAATATAAAACACTAATGCAGATCAAACTCTGTTTACTGAGCGAACATTTATCTCAGAATGCTCAAGTGACATGGCATATTTAAACACAATACATGCGTAGTATACAACCGGTCAATAGTTCTCATAACCACAAATACACTAAGCAGTATATTTAACACTATTAAAGACTGGGTAGCTCTCCCAACACACTATTACACCGGATATCATAGTTATATTCAACACACTTATATCACACTGGTAGTTCTCCAAGACACTCTGTACCCCATTGCTCCTGGTGATCAGTCTCAACAATTGTCTTTAAACTGAGCGACTACCAAACATCCTTCAACAATTTCTATGAAATTAAAGAGATAAAATGACATTAATACAAACCGCGCATCAGCCTTCCTATTAGTGCAAATCGTCAGCCTTCTTTCAGGTTTCCTACATCTTGTCATTTATGTTTTAAAGCAAGTGATATTTTTAATTAATTAATAACTATAAACTGGGTAAATCATAAATAAATTATTTCTCTAAATGTATCGTACCTTGTTGCGAGTGGTGTCTCTCCAAATGCCACAGTTATCAGCTACTCGTGCCACAAATCGTGTAATCAGCTACCCGTGCCACAAATCGTGTAATCAGCTACTCGGGTCACAAATCGAGTTATCAGCTACTAGGGATACAAATAGTGTTATCAGCTACTCGTGCCACAAATCGTGTAATCAGCTACTCGCATCACAAATCGTGTAATCAGCTACTCGTGCCACAAATCGTGTAATCAGCTACTCGTGCCACAAATCGAGTAATCAGCTACTAGGGATACAAATCGTGTAATCAGCTACTAGGGATACAAATCGTGTAATCAGCTACGCGTGCCACAAATCGTGTAATCAGCTACGCGTGCCACAAATCGTGTAATCAGCTACTCGTGCCACAAATCGTGTTATCAGCTACTAGGGATACAAATCGTGTAATCAGCTACGCGTGCCACAAATCGTGTAATCAGCTACCCGTGCCACAAATCGTGTAATCAGCTACCCGTGCCACAAATCGTGTTATCAGCTACTCGTGCCACAAATCGTGTAATCAGCTACTCGTGCCACAAATCGTGTAATCAGCTACTCGTGCCACAAATCGTGTAATCATCTACTCGTGCCACAAATCGTGTAATCAGCTACTCGTGCCACAAATCGTGTAATCAGCTACTCGTGCAACAAATCGTGTAATCAGCTTCTCGTGCCACAAATCGTGTAATCAGCTACTCGTGCCACAAATCGTGTAAACAGCTACTCACAAATCGTCACAAATCGGGTCACAAATCGTCACAAATCGTGTAATCAGCTACGCGTGCCACAAATCGTGTAATCAGCTACTCGGGTCACAAATCGTGTAATCAGCTACTCGGGTCACAAATCGTGTAATCTCAGCTTCTAGGGATACAAATCGTGTAATCTCAGCTTCTAGGGATACATATCGTGTAATCTCAGCTACTCGGGGTCACAAATCGTGCCACAAATCGTGTAATCAGCTACTCGTGCCACAAATCGTGTAATCAGCAACTCGGGGTCACAAATCGTGTAATCAGCAACTCGGGGTCACAAATCGTGCCACAAATCGTGTAATCAGCTACTCGTGCCACAACTCGTGTAATCAGCTACTCGTGCCACAAATCGTGTAATCAGCTACTCGTGCACAAATCGTGTAATCAGCTACTCGTGCCACAAATCGTGTAATCAGCTACTCGGGTCACAAATCGTCACAAATCGTGTAATCAGCTACTCGGATCACAAATCGTCACAAATCGTGTAATCAGCTATGCGTGCCACAAATCGTGTAATCTACTCGTGCCACAAATCGTGTAATCAGCTACGCGTGCCACAAATCGTGTAATCAGCTACGCGTGCCACAAATCGTGTAATCAGCTACCGTGTCATGAAGTTTAATGTGTATGTACCTGATCGTTTCAACTGCCTTGATCGTTTACCTTAAAAAGACTAACAACTATTAAATATTGATAATACATCTTACAGTTTAACAAATCAGTTGGTTGATCATAAGTTATGGCCACAGAACTAATTCTTGTACCAGAACTAATTCTAGCAACATAACAGCAGGGAAGTAGAGAAAGGCCGATAATAGATCATAAAATCTCTGGGTTTAAAACCGACCATCAATAATCCTACAAGAAATTAAATAATACAAACTAAAATCCAATACAATCCTTCAATAACAACTAATCAAATAGTATATCAAGTTCAATCCTACAGATCTAATCTCGAGTTCAATCCTAC
>JAYJLZ010173631.1:0-11001 GCA_036873915.1 Tubulanus ruber | reverse complement strand
GATACGCCTACAATATGATGATACGCAACAAGATGCATCTTAGAAAACTCGTTATCGCTGCTTTGCAGCTATATTTAAAGTTATTTTTTCTAATTCTTGAGGTCAAAAGTAGGGTGCCACCTTTTTAATTCATCGAGTCTTTAGATCTTTTAAAACTGCTGCAACTGCTGCTGCAAACTGCAAACTGCTGCTTGAAACTAAGAAATTCGCTGTCCCTTAAAGTATGATAATCATGGAAATTTCCATGATTATCATACTTTAGGGGACAGCGAATTTCTTTATATTTATATTAATAATAATAATAAACTTTATTGTCAAAGAACAAATCTTTTATGACAAAATATAGGAAATAATACATAATAAATGGCGTAAGCACACTATGATACAAAAATACAAAAAGTGATAAGAAAAAATAGTCTTATTCCACTCAATTACATAGGCCTATGTGCGGTTTCGCGCTTGAGTTTTACAGAATCAAGGAACCGGGAAAGAATAATGCATATTATCAAAAAAAATTAAGAAATTTGCCCATTTGAAAATATTTGGTGCAACGAAAACCTTCCTCGGGATCAATCTCGTCCGTTCATCGTTGTAAACGGGACAGGTTTAAAGAACGTGAAATTCATCTTCTACAACGTTTAGATTACAATTTTGGCATATTCTTTCCTGGTGTGGTATAGGAGGTCGTAACCAACGTCCAGTTTCGACACGAAAACCGTGATTTGAGCACCGAAATCTAGCAACTGTAATCCTAACATTTTTTGATAAATTTAGGTACGGCTCATAACCGATCGTCTGTTTAAAGTTTTCTCTCCAATTATACCAATCTTTTAAAAAAAACTGATCTTTAATGCGCCGTTCCACTGAGTGTAAAAACTATTTTTCATTATTTCCTAATTAGATACCCAAATTTTGCGATATATATCCATTTCGTTCTAACGGGTGTAATATTATAGTACTTGTAATAGGTTGTGACGTTGACTGACGATCACTTCGTAATAAATGGTTATCACTCTTAAAGCGGTTTTGTTGTAATTAAAGTAATCAGGGGAGACTGGGGCTAATTGACCATAGGGGCTAGTTCAACCAGTGACCCTATAACAATTATCTACGTACAGCTTGCCTCAACTAACTGAAACTATTATTGTAAAAGCTGCTACCAACAAACTAGCTTGCAGTGAAGCTTAATTTTTCTTTTAAAAGCATCATTTTTATATGCATTGTGTGATTCTTCTGTTTTAGTAAAATATTTTGATTTAACTTTTTTTTTTCTACGGAACAGTCTACTACTTGATAAATGAAATGCTGTGTAGTCATAGATCAAGGATATAATGTAAAATTGTATGGAACATGTAGTTTTTTGATTGTATACCGTTGCTGAGAGGGACAAGCCATTATTCATGAGGGCAATATGCGTGGTGGGGCTTGTTTAGCCAGCATCCATGGGGCTAGTTGAACCTAAGTTGGCTTTAATGTTTATATGCCACAAATTTTATTTCTTTATAATAAAAATTTCTAAATGTACTGAAAATTGTGTAATTCTTTCTTCATTGAGCAGGATGGCAAATTTATATCCTATAAAATAAATTATCCTCTTGAAAAAATCCTGGTTTCATCCCTGAATATAAACTACATAAAAAAATATAATTCTGCGTTCTATATAAGGACAAGGCGATCGTGGCCGTGGTGTGTTTTAAAGCCCAGTGAATCACCACACAATTATGTAGGTTTAAAAGTTGGACTATTTTTGACCAAAATTCCCATGCTACACAACAAATACATTTTTTTGGAAACAATGCTTTAATGCGGGCCGCATATTTACACGGCCTGCACACTGGGCGCTAAATGTGCAGCGATAATTAAGTTCGCCCAATACGAGCGGGTAGCCTATTTCAAGCGTATTTTGTATCTAACACGTTTAATATTTTCGGCGCAAACTGTGTTTCGGCCCGCTCAGTGTGCGGCCCGCATAAGGCTACCGTAGTTATTATTAAGTCGATATATGAATCAAATACGATACAACAAATCTTTTCGTCATTATTTCGATCATCGCTGTGTGGATGTGGATTTCTATTACCCAATCCTAAGTTGGTCGCGCTATCTAGAGCCTCGTTTACATCGAATACCATAGGTAATTTTGCCATCTAGGTAAGTTTGCCATAGCAAAAGGGTAAAGTTTATAAGTACCCCGGATAATTTCCACCAGATTATTTTATTTTTATTTTTATTGATAATTCTTAGAAAACTTTATTGCAAAAATATAACCTAGTAGGTGCAGCAGCATTGTATATTATAAATTATTGTCATGTCAATTAAAAAAAATAATGGTAAAATTCGGTTATAATACGGCACACAGGTTGCGGTTCAGATTTCCTTGTAGTAGTCTTGAAAGTACTGCCTTCTTACTTATTTGTTGAAAACTTAGGATCCTTAGTACGCGGAGCCTAAAACGTACAGGTTCACACTGTAAAGCGTCAACACGTATGCAGTCCTTGTTTGTAATAAATCGCTCGTGGCCTGTCTGTTTGTCAGGCGTGCGCCAACCTTAAATTAAAAATCAGTACACATCATCATGTACCACATGTCGTGACATTTTTGAAACAAATAAGATTCACATTTACAATATTCTGATGAATTTAGATAAATATAGGTAAGCAAAGTTTGTTTAACGGGTGTTTTTTGACATAGGCCTACTTTAAATTATATACTTTGATTAATCTATTGGAATAAAACGCTGTTATTAATAATATTATCCAAGTCGAGATGTCACATTGTCAGAAGTCTATCTCCTATTTTTAGAATCCCGCTGTCCCGTTTTAGAATCGGATGTCGCGCAATTTTATTTGTTCATGAAAATCCCGGAAAATTTAATTTGTTCATGAAAATCCCTGAAAATGAAGTGAAGGTGGAGGATTTTTCCAGTTTTGTCACCGGTATGTAGCAGTTAGGCCCTGAGAAAAAAGGTGGTGTCCCACATAACAGTGAAAATGTCCCTGAAAAAAGGTGATGAGAAAGCTGTCCCTAGAAAAGTCCAAAAGTCCCTCAAAATTTGTAATCAAGTCCCTAAAAAGCAAAGTAAAGGGTTGGCAGCTCTGAGATTCAAATCAAAATGATTTGAATGCTATTTAGGTCTCCCGTAGCATAAATCTGTTTCTCGTTTACCAATCATAACCCGATGGTAGCTTCTGAAAAAAAAGAATTCTAGTTCTACAGCTTCTTATTTCAGATTCTAACCTTGGCAAATGTGATTTCAACGTCTACTATGTAAAGAGCTATTTCGCGCAACGAGAAACTTTCTGCAACAATTCAAAAATGTAAGCATTTTGTTCTTTCTATGTTACGGTGTGTGGTAATTTTGCGATATGTATATTTGAGGAAATGATTTACTAAAAATATAATAAGTTGCCTCCAACATAAATTGACTAAATGTTGCAGTAGAATTGTAATTACAGTATATTTTATTTATCAGTTTATTATTGCCAAAACAGCAACTTGCCAAATTCTATTACTCTGTGAAAAATCTTATATTCGACCCAAAAACCGAGGACGAAAAATGTCCGACCCACCTCCCTGCATCCACTAAGTGATAATTTGCGGCTATCTCTGACCAGTTCGGAGTATCGGTATGACTCCGGGGGCGGATCCAGGGCTACATTTTGACTGCCTTCAAAATTTAAAAGGGCACATTAGTTAATGATAGGGCACCCGACGTGATTATCTCCGGTCAGCGAGCGCTAGCGTCGCGAAGAATTTGCGGGGGGTTAGGGGGTCACCCCTAAGAAAATTTGAGACTGACGAGTCACTCAGTTCTGACGGAAATATATATTTTCCATTTACTTTTTTCACATTAGCTTTGATTTATTTTTTACAGACCGTCGATTATGACATAGTGGTGCCATGTGTAATTTATACATCATGTATCATTACAACATTTCTGCATATTTTAATACTACATGGACTGCGTTTTTGTAGTCTGTGAAAATGCCTTCCTCTCCTGTTGTTTTCTATCCGGGTTATAATGAATCTGAAGCAACTTTTCTATGGTTTATTCTAACGCATTATGAAACGCTTGCAATCATTATTTTTCTGTTACAATAATAAACTATTGAGCGTTGATTGCTTTCATCAGTGTCTAGCAATGTGTGTATTATCCTGTACTTTCGCAACACGTTTACGATTACGGCGGTTAAGGGTTTTTGTACAATACGTCATGGGTTTTTTGCGAATCCTAATCGATACACGTATTACTCTATTGACACACTTTAGAACACACTTTCGTGTACAAGATCCTTGCGGAGAAAGCAATGTGAACTGTACATCACTCTCTAATGGACATGAGTAAAGAATTTGACATGGTAAGACGCAACACCCTATAGAAGATCGGGCAAATATTGAATATTGAAAATGATGCAATTTTCACTATATCTCCTTACATGAGCACAATTCAATACAACTATGAATTGCAAAGTTGAAGTCCATGACACAATTCACGAGGTTACATAGTTTAAATGTCAATGTTACCACCAGGGGGCGCTGAATTTTGAAAATAAGGCAATTTTTGCTATATCTTTGGCGATATTGGTATTGCGTAGCAATACGTATGTCTAGATTCTTGTAGATTTATAAAAACAAAGTTTTGTCTGGTTGCAAATTATGTTTTTGAGTTATTTTTATTTAATAACCGATTCAAAATGATCAATATAAAAAGATGTGCCCCCCTGGAGAGCCATCAACATCAAATGGCCGAAGAAAATGTCATGATATCTGTACAACAAGGAAAGTTGAGCGTGAACATCGATCAAGACCAGAAGATTGCGATGGGATGGCCACGCTACGCGACTACCAGAGAAAACATAATCAAAATTCGCACTACAAGAGGCAAACAGAAAAGTTAAACAACTAAGAGGAGGCCAAACAATAACCTGGATCTCCGTGAAAAAATACCTAAGCATACTGGGACTGTTAGTAGACGGCGCCACCTAACGGACTGTTAGTAGAGGGCACCACCAAACTTATAGGACTGTTAGTAGAGGGGTGGGCGCCACCTAACGGACTGTTAGTAGAGAGGTTAGTAGAGGGCACCACCAAACTTGTGCATGACAGAAGAGTGGCGACAGGTGGTGTGGCAACTGGGACTGTTAGTAGAGGGCGCCACCAACGGACTGTTAGTAGAGGGCACCACCAAACTTGTGCATGACAAGAGTGTCGACAGATGGTGTGGCAACTGGGACTGTTAGTAGAGGGCGCCACCTAACGACTGTTAGAAGAGGGCGCCACCTAACGACTGTTAGAAGAGGGCGCCACCAAACTTGTGCATGACAGAAGAGTGGCGACAGGTGGTGTGGCAACTGGGACTGTTAGTAGAGGGCGCCACCTGACGGACTGTAAGAAGAGGCGCCACCAAACTTGTGCATGACAGAAGTATGGGATCTGGGACTGTTAGTAGAGGGCACCACCAAACTTGTACATTACAGAAGAATGGCGACAGGTGGTGTGGCAATCTTGGGCGTCATTTGCATGAGCACTTCGTGAGTAACAGATGATGCTGATGATGATTACTCTATTCGTTTCAACGGGTATAGCAGCGTAAAAACTGATCGATTAGATTTATACTTTATACTTAAATTAATTCTCTTGAAGATATGTTTATACTTAAATTAATTCTCTGGACAAGTGTGGCGGCATATCTTCAATAGTCATATAGTTGGATTTGAGCCAGAATGTGGCGTAACTGCGTAAAATCCGATGTTGACGCTTACGTTTTATTGTTTTGTAGTACTTCGACGTACCTGCGCGAACAAGTGCCGTATAGGCGTAGCCAATATTTTTATATCCTACTTTACTTATAAAAACGAAATTTCATGCGACATTGTTCATCAGTTACGATATCTAACCTTTGCCATTGTGTTCCACCGCCGCACGTGAGCAGTTGCGGATCCAGGGGGGTTTCGGGGTCCGGACCCCTTCATATTGCCTTTTCGGACCCTCCGCCTGTGAGCGGATTGTTAATATTTTGAGTGCAAATCACCCAAACGGCTGTTCCAAAACATTGAAATGATGGCATACGAGAGTGCTTAAAAACGCATATCCGACGTGCTAAAATTTCAAAAATCTTCTGCGGCCTATTGCCCTTTATTCAGACCTGGACCCCTGCCTTCATGAAATCCTAGATCCGCCACTGCTTGAGGTTCGAAGCGCTTCCTGTACTAAATTATTCGTCATTTGTAAAAAAATGGATTTTGTCCGAAGAACATCCAGCTAACCCTACACGCTATTATTACTCCAGGCTTTCACATAATACAAGATCAGCTGTGCGAACATAACCTTACGGTACGGTAAGGATAATCGCAGTTTCAAAAGATCTCAATGATGCAATTAATCATTTATATGACAGTAGTGTCAATAAAACCACAGCCATCTCATCCCGAAGTAATGATTTTGCAAGCTGCGGTTTTAACCTATGATTAACACCAAATAGTTTCGGATGCAAGTAATTGAACGTTTGATATGTTTAAAGAGACACCATATACCCGGTAGGTGTGAAATTGTCGAGCATTAATTTGTTACCGGAGGTTCCTCATAATTTTTAATTTTATCTACGATATGTCCTTCTTATTCACGCCTTGCATCACGTCTACTCTGGATCATAATGTGATTCCTAATGTTGTGGCATCGTATTGAGAAGAAATTCAATTTTCCATTTTTTATATTAATAAGATGCGTGAAAAACGTACCTGGGTACGAACAACACAATTTTTTTGCGAGAAGTCACGGGTTTTCCCCCGATTTCGTGGAATTTCCAGACTGAATTTCAAATACCGGTAAACAATTCCGTCAGAGTTGCGTAAACCTCATATTAGAGACAAACGATTACGATTAGCTAACCGTAACCGTTGCCTTGCGAAAGATCTCTGATAGTTCGTTGATAATATTTGGAAATTGTAAGTATATCGCAATTTTTTATTGTATTTAAGTGTGTCAAAGAACAAGTTGATTATTTCGTTGTATTTATGCAAGTCATGGGATAGCAATATACATGGTAAGCAACGAAATTGTTACCGAAAATTTCATGCCGTTATAGGTTATATGTATATGCTGTTATAGACTAGGTTGTACGTGATCATTGGCTTCATAAAATATTTTTCGGAAATTAATTATCCAGCAACTGGCAACACTGATGAAATGACGCAATTATTACTTTTTAAATAAAAAACAATATAACCTTTAGCAATGTCGTTTCTCTGCAGATTTATTCTCAATGCAGCATTGTTTAATATTTAGGCCAAAACAAAATATGTGTGTTTCCGGTCGCATGTCAAAATTTAGTAGGTAGGTAGGTAGGTAAAACATTTTATTTTGTCCAAAACATTTTATAGGCAATAAAGACGAATTTTTTTGGATATTTTGCCGATAAAATGTTTTGACTCGTTACGTATTTTTTGACGGAAACACACATTGTTTTGGCCTTATAATTGTAGTGAAGCTTCTTTTCTCTTTTTCTCTTCTTTTTTTCTTTCTATTTTTAAAAGCATAAGTCCATCAAATCAGTTGTACGTGGACTATCTGAGTTGTTTATAGTGACCACCGTCATCATGTTGACTATTCTGTCACTTGTTGTGGGTGTTCCCCTACGTTTGTTACGCGGTGGACAAGGAGCAGCTTGTCCACTTGTCCGTTGACCCCCCCCCCCCCGATAGTGCTGGGCAGTCAACCAGAGAGGAATCATTTGAAACTCTGCCAAGCTGGTGGGAGATCGAGTAGCCCATGTGACGTCAATCGCATATCGCGCCGCGGCCGAACAAGGAACTAAGTGCGCAGTGCGTATTTATTAAAATTCAACATATTTATTCATGTCGTATATTAACTGAAAAAATAACAGGTGATTGATCTGTAATGTAAATCTGTGTCATGTGTCACCGGTAATGACAGCGCAAGCATAGTCGCAGCTTCGACTTCGTAGCATCTGTCGTCTTCGATTGTATCGGTTGCCTCGACCTATGTTATCATTCGGTGGCTTTCAGTCGTACTTCGATTGTGGATGGCGTCGTATCTTCCAGCGGTTCCAGATCACCGGCTAGTACTGTCTGACGTGTCGATGCGAGACCTTGCGCACAGGTGGTTATCGCGACGATGATCGAAGATTATAAGTATCCGATGTTATGTAGACTCCGAAGATAAAGATATGGAGATAAGCGTTTCGTTTAGATATAAGTTGAGTCAACAGTAACTTCGTCTACACTAGGTTGAAAAATACGCGTTTTTCAAAAACCCGGATCACACTGAGCGCGCATTTTTCTCCAGTATCGTCTTCTAATCTACAACTCGACGATATTGGCACACATGAGATAAGAGCATTGATTCTAATCGCCCGCTACTAAATTACAAGGATAGCATATGCCTACCTGTACGGATCGTAGATAAGCGCCATCTGTAGCCGAGTCCGATCAATGACAAAAAAACTCGGATTTTCATGCGTGTGCATCTTTTAAAGATGGGTTCGTAAAACCCGGCTTTTTCAGGGAACCCACCGATAGACCCGCGCTTTTACTCCAGTAAACGTCGCTGAACCCCCGTTTTTAGTGAAAGTGTAGACGAAGTAAAGTGCAAGCTGGAAATATGAGCCAGAGAGACGTATCACAGTTGTAGAAAGGATGTCTGGTTGGCAAGTGACCGCACACGTGTAGGCCAGACCACTAACTATGTTTCAATGGTGACCGTTTCAATAGTCCGGCAACGGTGAACAAATATATAATTATGTCCTATATGAGTTGCAGCTACTCCTGGTGAAACGAACGACCAGTGTCTGTCCGTATCGTGGTGAAACGAATGACCAGTGTCTGTCCGTATCGTGGTGAAACGAATGACCAGTGTCTGTCCGTATCGTGGTGAAACGAATGACCAGTGCCTGTCCGTATCGTGGTGAAACGAATGACCAGTGTCTGTCCGTATCGTGGTGAAACGAACGACCAGTGTCTGTCTGTATTTGTGTGTCTATATGCGCGTCTGTCCCTGTTTATAAGTGTGTCTGTATTTGTCTGTCTGTATTTGTGTTGTCTGTCTAGGTAAATGTCGATCGATCAATCCCTGATCAAATTAACCATGTCAAGAATGAACTGGTGTTGTGTAATGTTTGCGCTTTGTCGTTTCCCACGTAGTTGTCAAATGTTATCATGCGAAGAATACGGACTTTTTATCTCTAGTCAAATATCTATTTTTTTCTAAATTTGCGCGCGATTTGCGAACTGTCAAAATGGAGAAAATTCGTATGCGTATCGGTTTTTCATAATTAATTAATTTCTATCGTGAACTGTTAGACATGTAGACCGTGACCCTTGCGAAGTTCCAATAAAAATGCAGAGCAAAGTATTAACCACAACAGTTTAAAGGTCATTGGCACATTAAAATATTTTATTTGTTTCGTATAATATATGTTCTTATTTAACTGGTAATGAAAATCGCATGCGCGTCAGATATCAATAAATATTTTTAAAATTTAATTTTATTCAGTCGATTGTTTTATTCCAAGATTGTAGCGACTCAATCTCAACAACTTGGAGAAATGCATCGATTCAGCGCCGCCAGATAGCGCGCGATAGAGCACGATAGAGCACGCCTGTCGCGTCATTCTCGTTACTCTCCGCGTGCGTTGTAGTTAAATTAATTAGTCGCACGACTTTTATCACATTCCGGTTTATCACTAAATTTAGAAAACAAGTCTAAAATGTTGACCAGACCGTAAAGGGGGCCTATAAATATTAACAGATTATCTTGACGTCAAAACTAAATTTTAGCCAAAATCAGCTGTGTAATGAATAGTGAATCGACTAGAATGACTCCCGAGAACAGCGCTCCTTCCGGCGCTTAGTGGAACAAAATTTCATTTGTGAAAATAATGCGCACAGTTGATAAATGTTGTTTTTTTCTGTTACAAAGTTTTTTTCCCAATTTCTTTGTGTTTATGTGTTTTCAATAAACATATACCATGCATTAGCAAGGTTTTTATGAAAAAAATAATTTAATGTGCCAATGACCTTTAATCAGTTCTATCAAAACTTACGATAGAGTTATTTATTATTTCTTCAGATAAATGATGTGGAAAAGAAACAAAATATCTAAAGTTCGGTCTGTGCCGTGTTGTACAGTCCGTGTAACTGATATATTGAACCTGACGATTGTCTTCATGTTATTCAACTTTATGGTTGTCGCTGTCAATGGGGTCGATAGCCAAATTTCGTCCGAGACCATCGAAAGTAAATTTGCATCTTCGTTGATAGCGAGCTATGGTTCATCAGGGTCATTAAATGTTGGCGAACTTTCAAAACTGTTAGGAGATCTTGCTTCTACCGAAAAACCAAAGATACAGACATCATCGTGTAATGCCTCCATTGACATTGTGTCTCAGCCAAAATGTTATATGAGCAAGGTAAGCGAATTTTTTATAGAATAATTTGTTTACACGCTAACATATCTTCGTAATTTATTCAAGGAATCTTCAACAGCTTGGTGGAATTCTGTAGCTTATTTCGCTCCAAGAAAAGCGTCAGGTAAAAAATTTCGTGGAACCCATTTAGAGCGCCCGGTTCTCATGAATTTCGATCAAAAAGATCGATGAAACTTCGTCGCAATTTCCGGTCTTTGGGGATTGTCTTAGGACCTGAAAATACTGTTCGAAATTCTACTCGGCGTATAAGTCGAGGTAGATTTTTGAGGGTGAAAATCTGGTTTCAAAAATTCGACTTATACGCCGGATTTTACGGTAAATATGTCGCTCTAATAACTTTTGTTTCAATGCGCTAATTACATTTCGAAATAATTTTGAAGTTAAACATTTTTGTTTTTGAATTTCAGTACATGTGTCGTACCTAAAAATCTGATTTAAATTTACGGAAAACCTTTGAAAACCTGATTAAACGGAAAACCTTTGAAAACCTGATTAAACCTATTATAAGAGCAGCATAAACTTAGTAGTGCTGAATTTATGTAGTAGATACATCTGAAAAT
>JAYJLZ010173520.1:0-11009 GCA_036873915.1 Tubulanus ruber | reverse complement strand
ACCTTCCTTCTTCGTCAGCATCGACGAACCACGGGTCGTTGAGTTGTCCACTGCCGGTACCGAACTCGAGCACCTGTCGCGCTAATCCCGGGTACTTGTGCAACATATCAGTCGTAAATTCCGTCATTCCGCTGCGTATCATTAATCTTAACCGAATTATCTAGATGTTTCCGATTCACTTTTCTTCATTCGATAGATCTTGGAGTAATCATAGCGTACTCCAAGGATAGATTCAGAGCAGAAAATAGAAAAAGCACGGCATTCACATTTAATATGGCCGACTTGCTTGCATACGCACCAAAGACATAATACCTTGACAACCCCGACAAATCGTAACCACGCCAAGTATTCGCAGTAAAACTGGTTCTTTGAAGAACTGTGAATCGATATTATTTCGCTCCTAATTCACACAATTCTGCTGAGCACATAAGAATGTTTTATTAAGAACAATATCTATGTAAACCTCGAACATTTCACAATTACAACAAAAAGGTCAAAAAGTATGAAATTTGGAGAAACAAACATTGAACCATAGCGAAAAAAAATCAAAAATCAAAACTTAAGAACTTTATTAGAAAAATCGAAATCTGGATTATTTCAGTGTTCGGTGGCATGTGGGCGTGGTAAACACAGACGTGACGTGGCATGTGTCGACACCTATGGTAAACAAGTTTCAGAGAGTTTCTGCGAGGGACGGAGACCTTCAAACGAAGAACATTGCCATTCGGGATCATGCGCTAAAGACTGGTTATACACTACATGGTCGGATCAGGTTCGTAACAAAATAACTTCACGTGTTGAATTATTGAAAGCCACTCGTAGGGGGGTTCCCTATGCCCCACTGTCTTAAAGGACGTATCCGATCCGATAATGATGCATTAAAAAGCATCTCAATTTGCAGTGTTCTTCTGATTGCGGTGCTGGGAAGTTTAAAAGGAAGGTGTTCTGTAGTAACCAAGGCGGCACGTGCGACTCGCATCACAAGCCAAAGACAGAAAAACCCTGTAATAACAGTATTCAATGCGGAGCAATGTGGTTCACGGGACCATGGAGCAAGGTAAATATTTCACAAGACTATCTGAGGCGAACATTTCCGGGAACAACTCCTAATGTGTCGGTATAAAGAATGTCACATACAATTTTTAGAATACAGCAATTTAATGCGTTATGTTGTGTGATATATTACAGTGTTCGGATAGATGCGAGAGCGAGATGCAAGTTCGTCAGGTAGTGTGTATGAGATATGTAGACACAGCCCTGCAGGTCATGGCTGACAACGAATGCTCTATTAATGATAAACCTGATGGCAAGCAATCATGTGATATGAAATCTTGTGTGGCAGAATGGTACTTGTCAGCGTGGTCGGAGGTAAACTTTTTAACAATTGCGATAAAGAAATATTTTCACCTTAATTCCCAAGAATTAGTTCATAATCTGTTAATAAACTGAGCCACATTACAGTAAATACATGTACACGTATTGAATATTAGATTATTGCCCACCGACTGCGGCTAATTGGCAGAATACAGTAGTAACCATACACTGCCCCTATTTCAAATAAAAACACGAATCTTAACGTTGCACTTTTTTAAAAAAATTTAGTGTTCAGTTACCTGCGGCGCAGGACAGCAAAGTCGACGTGTGATGTGCCTTGACGACACACAACAGACGAGCGTGAAATGTCCTGCAGATGAGAGGCCAAGCGACACGAGAGAATGCAACTACGGAGAATGTGCAACTGAATCACCCCTAGGTAATAATAACTGATCGAGAATCGTAAAAAAAAAAATTCCTTCTCTATCTAAATTAGACAGATTATACGCTATGGATTAAAACGTTAATTTAATGGGTAAAGCATAACGTAGACGTTTTTTTACATTTCCAGATCCATCGTGTAAGGATCGTATGCAACGCTGCCGTACTGTGGTACAAGCACGACTTTGCAAGTACGGATACTACAAGAACCTTTGTTGCGAATCGTGCACTAAACATCAACGCCGCCATAGACTTCAACGGCATTTATAAACATCACAAGACAAAAATATATGTTTCATTACTTAAGTAGGAAACGGCATTCATTTAGCCAGTTATCTCGAACAATATGACGTTTTTAGTAAACTGTACATTTAACATGCATGTATATTTTGCGCACTTCGTTAGCGCTATGCTAAATTCATTACCGGAATCAAACAAAAACGAGTAACCTGTATTTAAATAGAAAATCATTAATGATAAATATATCGTAAAATAACTAAATATGCTCCGCAATAGTTCATAGAATTAAACGTCGCTATGTTGTATATAATATTCATGATGCATGAAGGGCATTACACTGTACTAAAAATTGTCAGTAAATTAACCACAAATTAGCTATTTTATAATCGGCGAGACTTCATTTACATAACTTTATTCGAAATGATTATTCAAATTTGCATGTTCAACAATAGAAACATGTATGATGGACAATTCCGAGACAACGGTTTAATTGTTACTGTAAATAAATAATAGTTCACATGAATGTGCCATTTTTATCAACATTTTTAATAAATTGAAGCTTAGTTCCAAAAGAAATACCTCTGGTAGGTCAAGAATATTGAACTTTCTGTATCTAAATGTCAAGGTTATTTGCTACTTGGTTAGGATGCGTAAGTCGTATACATCGTTATCGAAGAGATAAGTGAGCCAAAAATATCCATACCGGAAAAAATACATAACAAGGTATAACTTGTTATGTATTATTGATACCGGGTATATGGCGTTTTTATGTATTCCTTGATTTAAATACAGAAACATAATCCGTCGACATACTGTATATGTTTAGTTCAATCAATTCTACCATATAATGAGAACTAATAAATTGTGTAAAATGTCTAAACCGTATTTATTTTGTTTCAAGAGGATATCATTTCAATCCATTCGGCTTCAGGGTAGCGTAAATTATGTATCGAGGCAAGATTAACACACATTTTTAACCAAAACTGATTTTACTTACATACAATAATTTACAACCAATGGTACAAGTTAAAATGCGACGCAAGGAATATCAGACTTCTCGTAGTTTCGGAGAACCTATACCAGAGAGGGAATACCACTACCTACAAAGACAGTATTCAAATCATAAATGAACGATTGGGTAAAAAGTTTATTTCACAGCTCTTCATCCGTATGATCTGCGACTATTGAAATATGAGTTTCATATTACATTTTTCGGAATGCTATCTAAGAGAGATTATTTTATTTCCAGTAACAAACTCTGTATTCAGACAGAAAATCGTACCTGACTATTCTTAAGATTTGTCCTTCTTATCTTTTTTCTCAGCTGCTGTTTTAGCTTCTTCTTCCTCATGCTTGGCCAAAAGCACATCAACTTCTTTTTGACTCAAAACCTTCAAAAAAACAAAGTATAAATTTCTTTAGACAGCAAAATTAATGTATGTAGGCCGCTTGTCCTTAATTAAAAAACTATTTTTACATTTAAAAAGTATCTTAAACAACACAAGACATTTATTTAACAAAAAATAACGCATTTGAAACTAACGGTGAAAAATACAGTTAAATGAATGTCGTTCTAAACATTATTTTTTGCTGATGAACTTGACTAACCTCAACAACAGTTTTACCATTTTTTCTGGTTAAAGTAGCCAACTCCATTTTCTCAGATGAAAGTTTAGTAACATCTAAAGTTTTATTTAGAACCTTTAAACTCAATAATAACGCATCTTTTAATTCCAAATCTGCCTTATAGTCTTGCTTTAGCATCGATATCGCAGCCTGCAAGATAAAAGCAAACCTCCTTCAGTGAACATTAAGCGTTTAACCCCATACATGAACATACCAGTATATTAAGAAATATATTTTCAACATTTATATCAATAATAACAACTAGGGGTCCATGGACCTCATGCCCACTTGGATATGTGAATATATACTATTGAAGAAAATTTCCACCAAACTATCGAAAAAGAAGCTACCTGGTAATGCTTCTAAGCCGGCTTGTCACACAGCACTTCTGTATTTCCAATTTGTGACAAAACAAATATTAATTTACCTTGAATTTCAACATGAAGGTCAAAGGAGACCATTTCACATGTAACCAAATGAATTTTAATCAGAAATTTTCTACAATAGTATATACAGTGTATTCACATATCCAAGTGGGCATGAGGTCCATGGACCCCTAGTTTTTATTTGAAAATGTGATTAAAGTAGCAGCCACAATACATAAATCTTAAATAATGAGTTTTTATAAATATTAACAAGTCTTATTTAGTTTCAGAGTTACAGTTTCAGATAAAATATTAGAGGTAGAGCTTGATAAAAATTAAGGCAGAAAAACTTACAGCACTGTTGTTACCGATGCAAGTTGCCTTCCAACCACCGTAATTTCCACTAGGATCACTCTGATAAAGCTGAAAACCATGATGCCTGTCCCAGCCCATGTATAACAATGACACACCGAACGGACGTTTTCCTACAAAAATTAAAAAAAATAAATACGATGAACTTATTTTGCAGGATTGATGATGGATAAGTTTCATCTAAGAGAATTATAAAAAAATTTAATCCTGCTGATTTTACACTTGCATCTACAGCAAAAATGAATCTTATTATTATTATGTGTGGCTACACATCATCTTAGAATACCTCAATTAAATATAACTTATGAATATTGATAAAGTAATGATTAAGTAACATCAGTTTCACAAATACAAATTCAACAAGCAGTACGCCTATGTCCCCCGTCGCTGACATTTTTTTGACGTACTATATTAGTTAATTCATATAACTGAAATAACTGGCTCCATAATAAACCAGAACAAACCGGGGCAAATTAATTTATTATTTTATTTATTTTCATTTCTTGGGACATAGAAGATGCCGTGTTCGAATCTCTACTGGGGAAACTAATTTATAATTTTCATTTTGTTGGTACATAGAAGATGCCGTGTTCGAATCTCTACCGGGGCAAACTAATATATTATTTTCATTTATTATTGTCTAATACTATTTCAAGGTGTTTTTCATAATTATATACAATATTAATATATCCATTTTTACACCAAATACATATATTAATACTGTAGTGGCGTGGAATATTATTACACTTCGCACGGGTAGTGGCGTGGAATATTATTACACTTCGCCCAGTCCTTCTCACGGGTATGTAGCTAGTTCATTTTAAATTCTGGTCAATCCTTTTATATTCATGTTCGTTTATTTTCAGTACTATGAATTTCCAATGATCATTTTCAGCTCACTTTACGGCACTTACCTCCTATTTGAGTATACAGTTGTTTGTAATCACAAATGGAACTGACCAGTTGTTCACAAGGCACAGGCTCACCATAGTAGAACAAATATCTGAAAAATAAATATTGAAATTATGATCAAATAAATATCAAAATCACTATCAGTAATTGAAATTAAAATTATCAAGGAATTAATGTAGTTTTGTGATTATGTTTTGTATGAGGGTCTATCCGTGTTTTAATGGATCAATAAATGCAGAAGTAGTCAGTTAGTCACCTCTGTGCTGTGTATCGCAATTCATTTATCAAAAAGTTAGCATCAGATGTTATTCCAGCTACGCTGCATGCCAGATCACTAAAAATAAAACATTCATTTATTTCAACATTTCAAACATACTAGAAAAAATTCATTAATACCATATTAAAGAGTTGAACATAACAAACTTCATTGAAATACAAAAAAACAATCCATAACGGTGGCGGATCTAGGATCAAATTAGGAAAGGACCGGGCCATCTCTATATAGTAGCAGCTGATTGTGTGTGGGAGATAAAAATCATTTATAATAATACGCAGTTTGAGCTGGACTTTTCTTAACTACCATTTAGAGTCAACCAGATGAGCTGGGATTTGGCCTGAATAGATGTATCATGGGGTAGTCTCGGGGACTGGGTTTTTTTTGGATAAAGGAACCTACATTTTGGAAGGAACAGTTTTTTGTTTTCAACCAAACAGCATCCTTTCTCTCTCTGCGCATTCTACAACACGATTATATTCGTCAAAGAAACTGTATCGGCGTGGAAGCGTAGATGCAAGATCGTTGCCTCAGACTTAGAAGATGCCGTTTCTACAGGGGCAAACTGATTTATTAGTTTTATTTATTTTCATTTCTTGTGACATAGAAGATGCTGTGTTCGAATCTCTACCGGGTCAAACTAATATATTATATTCATTAATTATTGTCTAATTTCAAGGAGTTTTTGATGGCGTGGAATATTATTACACTTCGTCCCATTCTTCGCACAGGTACTCAGCTAGTAAACAAATAATATCATGTAAAACATGTTTTCAGTCTTTAATTAAATTTTTTTATTGGCGAATAATCGCGTGAAATTTGTATGAAATTATGACTTTGGGACTAAGAATGTTGTGACGGATGGTGTTAAACGAATTTGGAAAATAATCAAAAAACGTTAGGAAAATCCTTACTTTCTGATTTTGGGGTGGATAGCGAGTGTGGCGGATAAACGGAGAGTGGATTATCGAGGGTGCACTGTATAACAATATTTAGGTAACTCAATTGTGTCATTATAATCCAAACTTAAAAAGCTCACCTGGTCCCCACCTGATGTGCCAAAATACCAAAGTTATCTATGTCTTTTAATAATAATAGTAACTGAAATTACTCAAATTATAACTCACCCATGCAGTTTATAGATCTTTTCTGAATATGAAACTTCATCTAGCAATTTATTGGTATTTCTTTTCTCAGCAGCAAGGACAACACCATCTTTTGCTAGAATACCTAAACATGTCCCTGCATGGCCAATTGCTTCCATGGCATACTCCACTTGATACAGACGACCTAATCAATGACAATGGGTAGAAGACTTATTAGGGCTGCACATATTATACTAATATCTATTAGAAATTAATTAAAAGAAGTCACTCACCTTATCTTGGATATAATATGGTGGTAAATGCTAGCCCAAGTAGAAATAAATTTAACTTTGCCCTCACAAATACCTCAGGTATACCAAATCAGTTTAAAAAAAAATTTATTTTTACTCAGGAATAGAGCTCAAGGCATTGTTATTGTTATTGTTAGAGATTGATTCAATAGAAACATGCAACATACCTTCAGGTGAGAAGATAGTCGTACGTGAATCATATCTTCTTGACTGAAATAATAAACATAAAATCAGGTAAAAATGGCCCGCTTAAAGCAAAGAGATATTTCTTATCAATAGTTTTCTCATGCCCCGCTTTACTCTTAATCCACCATTCACATCATTGGAAAGGCAGGAGATCATTTTAAAGTGTGCAAATATGCTGTAATTACGCATAAGGATATGCTTCTTCGGATCAGAAAAGAACAATTAATGTGAGTTAACTGTTTACTTAAAAATAGCCAATTACATGAAAAATCGTCTGGCTTCCTATCTCAATGCACAGAACAGAAAGTCGGGGGTTTAAATCGACAGTAGAGATCCTTACGGCCAGTAGAAAAACAAAAATTTGTGTAAAGCCGATATGAAGCCCCGATATTGGTAAATTGAATTTCCGATATCGGTAATTCTTAGTAAATCAAAGAGAATAAAGCATCAACATTCCAGTAATTCCGGATATTGGAAATTTGATTTACTGATATCATGGAAATCCAAATTATTTCTTGATATAGAGAAATTCTTAATATGTGAGCGAATAACACCCCATACATAAATGCATCAAGCATCAATCAATATAATATTATAAACTGTATTTTTAAATGAGGAATTTTTTTGTCTTACGGAATCTCAGTTTCACAGTGGTGTTGCTGTTAAACAGCAGGTGCCACTCGCATTTGTGCTAAATGTTATAATTAAATAATTGCGATCGTCACATACTTTTCGAGAAAGCAGTTTGGAAAGTAGGCAATAAATGAAAGATTAACCTTAGAAGTTAGAGTGAAGGGCCGAGAGTGACTACTCTAGTCTAGTGTCAGAATAGCAAAAAAAGTGAAATGAAAAGTCAAAAGAGAAAGTGCCAAGACCCAAGGCCAAGTGGAGAGTGAATCAGCAGAATTTTTTTAGTTAGTTAGTTCATAAATCACCCCGCGTAAGAGAGAAGTAACTGTGACATTATCTTGTCATTGCGTTACATGGAGATCGTAACAATGCGCAGCAACTATTTTCACTTAGGACTCACCATTTTCACCAATATATGTCAATGGACCACAAATTCGCGCGAGAAGCTTTACTGAAAGAAGGAAGTAATTACTTTTCATCCAACGACGACGGTTGCTGTTTATTCCTATATCGCAACGTTCGACCCAGTATACGGATGCGCATTGTTGGCATACAAATAAATACAGAATATTTTCAGGTCTTTCAGGTTTCATAATTCTAAAATTGATGTTATTATTACAATATACTGGTTTCGTAGAAAATTTTTGGTCCACCATTTTTGTAATAAATTAAATTTTTTTATAGGCCTAATGAGTTGGATTACGGATTCCCATGAAAAACTTTTGGGCGGGCAAAGTGAAAAAAATGTTTATTATCGGATCAGAAAATCTTATTTTTATTTTCCCAGAGGGTAAGTTAGCTTATAAGGGAAAAACTATTTATAACTTATTGGTCAACCTTAACTCCCTGCTTTAACTTACGAAGGAAGGTGGGACCATCATAAGACATAAATTAAAAATAATTCATTTTTCAATTCTAGTTTTACAAATAGGGTCCGTATTCAAAAAACCCGGAAGTAGGTTTAAAATTGCCCTTAAAACCGTTGAAAATGAAGTATTTTATCAGATTAAAACACACGCATCGTAGAGCCGCCTTTAACTACGGATAGATGGCGTATAGGTGCACAGGTGCAAAGCGTAGTATTGGCTTTCAAAATACACACGTTCTCAGAGATATCGATTTTCTCTAATGCGTAGTTTTGGAGAGTCGCCAAAATCTGAAGTGCAGATAATGCACGCAGTCGCCATATCCTTCATATTTCCTGATAATTTACGTCTATTACCAACGAATAAGCACAAATTCATAAAAAAAAATTGTGAACAAAATTACTAAAAAATATTTTTGACGGGTGGGGGAGTAAAATATTGAACTTATGACCCCCTGCAAGAATAGACTTCAAACATATTGAAAAACCCTGAGTATGTCTGGTGTAGAATCACATATATATACTACATATATACTATAATTTGTACAATTTTCTGATTTTATTTTTTTTTATTCTTTTTGAAAACCGATTTAGGGGGGTGCCAAAATTCCCCAAAAAATTTTGGATTTTTTTAAAACCCGTTAAATTTCCAAACAGATAACGGTCTTGCAGTCATAATCGATACATAGTTTGCTTATTTACTGAAAAAAATGACGGTTTGTCACCGTTTTAGCTATATTCTTATGGTCCCACCTTACTGTATCTCATAGGATTAATTATCAAGCTTTATTTGCACACTAAGGGGCAGATCTAGGGGTAAAAGAGGGCAGGGTCACAAAAATTTAAAAGGGCACTTTAAGTTAGTGAAGCAAACCTTCGGCATGTGTCGCGAGTGCCGAAGGCACAAAGCACCAACGGGGTGTCCTCTCACAGAACATTTTTGAAAATTGGTGATATTTGGAGCGTTCTGGAGGTTTTTTCTCTTTAAATCACTTTCACGAAAATGGGCTTATATTTTTTTTTGCCTGATTTTCGGAGGGGCACTTTAAAGTGAAAGGGGGGGTCACGTCCTGTTTTTTTTTTTTATTTCTAAATTTTGGAAATCAGGGCGGCTAATCCAACTATTATAAAAAAAACGCCTAACAATGTAAAATTAGCTAACAAGTCGTATTTTGTAATTCTAAACACGAATAGCAATAATAATTTTACAGTATATTAAAGTGTGTACATGTGTCCCACTTTTTAAGAAGAAAACTCTTTCTAAAACATCAATCACTGATCGAGCTGTTGATCTAGTATTTTTCAGTCCTTGTTGAGTGACCGGTACCGTAAATTCTAGCTACCGTAAATTAATGCACACACATTAAGATAGGAAACTGACCCAAAGGAAACCACCGGTTCAAGTTCAAGAAATATTTATTTTTCATCGTCTGTATTTGTTGGTAAAAAAATAAAACACAAGCTTAGCTCATCGCTTTTTGCAAAGATATGTAACATTGGTTAAGTCAAACAATTTAACCAAATAGCTAAAACACATAGAATCATTGTCATTGCCGCAAATAGCAGAGTTTAATCAATTAAAACTAGCCTAAGATAGTTGGGTACTGGAGTTTAAATATGTTGGCAGGGACTGGGCCTAGGAAATGTTTAAGTGGCACATTGGCACCCTATATACAGAGCCTGCAGCCGGCGGATCCAGGGGGAGCGTGGAGGGCTTTTCCTTCCGAAAAAAGGATATAGGGAGAGAGACTCAAAAAGAGAAGAAAAAGAAGGAGAGACAAAATTAATAGTCAGACTGTAGCCTGCTAGGATTAGTTGCACATAAGACAATAATATTTGAGGTCCCTGGTCATACTTAAAAAAATAAAAAGCGACGGTATCGTGAGAGTGTACCCGGTGTTGGCGCGTTGTACGAATGTAAACAATCGCGCTTACGCTTTAAATCTATATTATATCTATATTATAATCTATATTATAATCTATCTATATTATAAGACGCTAAGGAAACTACTATGTAACGGCTTGGCTCCGTGACTGCGTCTGCTTCGAATAAGCGGTTTTTTGGCATGAATCGAAAGAATTCTTTATGTTTTAGACTAGATTTCATGCTGATACGACAAAGTTTTGATAGATTTTAGACCCATCAAAATTTGACCATGATTTCGCACAATAGTTTCTTTTTGCCGTTTTTATACGTCGTCAGTCGCACAGTCGTTTCTGTCACTTGCGACTTTTGATTTAAAAGTTATGTTCGATTCAACATAACTTAAGTGCATAATCAAAATAACAGGGGAAAAAACACAACACGGTTAATAATGACGCCGTGTAATAGTGCACAGGATGTGGGTTATGCGCATGCTCGATTTCATTATTGAAGTATTTTCTAAG
>JAYJLZ010173298.1:0-11014 GCA_036873915.1 Tubulanus ruber | reverse complement strand
TTTCGATGTAGGTCTACAGTCAGAAAACGGTATGGTAAGACATACTATAGCTTGGATTTTTTTATGAACGAAAAAAAACAGCGGAACTCGAGATTTGCGGGGGGGGTTCGTCCGAACCCCCCGAACCCCCCCTGGCTACGCGCCTGCCTTGTCCATTTTACCTTAGCCATTTTTACCTACAATCGTACAGTATACAGTCGTAATCGAGTCGTAAACAGCATAGTAGTTACACGGAAGTAGAATAGGTGAAATAATTTTCCTTGTTTTTAAGACAATATTTTGAAGGTTCTATAAATACAGTATCTTTTAAACGTTCTTTCGTCTATTTCAGGAATGGGACGATCGTCTGATGGAGAGTTCACAAGGGCAGGCAGATTCGTGCCCGGATGCACAGCATGCTCATGACGCTGCCTCCCACAGGCGAATCGATCCTTACGAGCACGTCGGGCAGAATTATTTTGGTGGTGTAACTCTTGATCAGTAAGTTTTTGGGCGTGGAGAAATGTAAAAATAGAACTCGCATTTATGAATTACATGTTCTAGTTAAATAAAATGTAGGAAATTAAGTTAAATAATAAAAATAAGAATATAATTTTTACAGTGGTATGTTTAATATGTGGTTTAAAGAACTTCTTGACTATTCGTTTGACTCGGCGCATTGTTCCGCTGGAAAGATTTGTGGTCATTACCAACAGGTAAGAACGCGTCGATAAACTTCTTCACTAAATATATTGTTAAGTCTGCAGATTTAGTTTGTGAAACGTATACATTATTCATTAACATGCATCCTCTTGTTCCTGCGTTCCTTGTGGTCCTTAATAAGAAAACAAATTCATATCACGGACATGGTATGGCGATTGAGTGGTATCTCCGCGATAAGATGGTTGCGTAAGATTATAAAAAGTCCATCAGCTGGGATTTAATTCATACGAAATGTAACAAATACCTTCGATGATCGATCATGTAAGTTTCATTATTATACGAAGAATAGTAATCTACAAACTGTTTCTTTCCTTTGTCGATGTATGTAAGTTGGTTTGGGGTCGGTCTCATCTTGTTGGTTGCGGATACAATGACTGTAAAGGCAGATACCACATGGATAGATTTTATTGTAATTATGCAGTCGGGTGAGTATGGTTGAATAATTTTTCCTTGTGTCTGTAAGCCCAAGTTTCGCGAGTCGAAAATTGTTTTACTGAATAAAATGATTTTACACTTATTAGAAATTTACAAGAGATAAATTATTGTTTATGAAATTAAAACCACAATGAATTTTAATTCATGATCAAAGACAAGATTAAACTTCATTGAAATTTTAGTTTAATGTAGCATTTGTATTTGTTTTTTTTTCTCTAGCGTTAATGGTGTAAATCCCAAACTTTACACAAAAGGCAAAGCGTGTTCTAAGTGTCCAGCGGGATACAACTTCTGTATGTCAGGAGCATTATGCGGTACGACATTCAACAAAAACAATAAGCACTTAAAACAGAAAATTTACAAAATGGAACTTTTTTAAATCGCATTGATATTTGAACATTACATTATTTCTGGAAAAAGTAGACAAAACATAAAATTTTACATTTTAGCCTCAAAGAAAGCTTGCAGTAACACGAAAAGTAAATGCGGTAAGGACACAATTTTTAAAACGAATCGATTACTTGTTTTATACATGTATAAGCTTTTGACATTATTAATGTTAAATTGGGAATTAATAAAAACGGGATAGATTACCTCATTTTAACAAAGAGCTATACTAAATGAAGGAAAATTGATTTTTTTTTTGTAGTATGTAATTTAAAGGCTGGTGACTGTCAGAACGGTGCGAAATTTGATGCTGCAACCTGCCGCTGCAAATGTTCTGCTGAATTTGAGGGAACTAAATGCGAACGTAATAACATTTTGCATACATTCTCTTCGAATCAATAAAGAAATAAAAAATATCAGCCCTCTTAAATGTAAGGTGATTTTTGTTTTATGTTTTATAGTACCATGTAAAAATACACGTCCTGAGCGCGAATGTAAAGAATTCAAAGAAACCAATAAGTACTGCGAATTCTCTAGCGGTGGAATATTCAACATGTTAAAAGAATGCAGAAAGGCTTGCGGCTTCTGCGGTAAGACTTAAATTTAGCATTTGTAAAATATATATTCTTAACAAAAATTCATCCTATTCGTGATACATGACTTTCATCACTTTACTTTATTTTTCTCTCATCATTATTTGAAGGAAGTCTTATTCTGCCAGACAAAGACGAGGCGAATTCAGGTGGTTTCGTCACAAATGCTATGAAAGTTAAACTGAGTAAGATTATTTGATTTTTGACCCGAATTTATATAATATGGCAACGTGTGGTTTTATTCAATAATTATTTGAATAATTTTATACCCCAACTTTTTTGCGTTAGCAAGAATTTGATTAATATCGTAATTAATTTCTCTCCTTTGAAGATCTCCAGAAGACTCTACACACAAAACCAACATTGCCACCACGCGGTGAGTAATATATAGCCCGACATCATTAGAAAATAATTGATATTAAACATATATAATTGAAAACGATAACAACACGAATACTACTTATATTGTTAGTTACTTTTAAGAATATGTGTGTCAACGTTAAGTTTTATTTTTAGGTAATTGTGCCAATAAACTGCCGGATTCAAAATGTGACGAATGGGCTAGATATGGCAACTGTAAGGGTAACCCGAAAGCAATGAGAGTTGACTGCCCGGGATCTTGCAACATGTGCTCGAGTAAGTGGCCAACGAATTATTTTGTTTTCTTCTGTCACAAAGAAATTAAACTTTATTATAAACGTAAAACAATGTTTTTTATTTAACTTTTAGCACGTAAGACTGGCACTTGTAAAAATAAAGGGTCTGACAAGGAATGTGAAAAATGGGCGGAAACTGGATATTGTAAAAACAACAAAGCGTGGATGGTGAAGAACTGTGCCAGGTCCTGCAATACATGTTAAGGACTGCGAACCTGCTGCTGTCAAATTCGACTACAATTCATAGCTTACTTACGGGTTATGGGCGTGGCTTATGCACATAAGAAAAATCTGAAAATGCTATGTGTAATGAAAAACAATTAATCTCGTGAGAAAATCGTCGTTGAGTTTTCAGTTATCAATCGGTAGACGTCTTACTCTAAACGACCAGATATTAAAACCAACATGTTTGAGTTTTGTGTGGATGTAATAGTTCTGTGTTTTAATACTTATACCTAACGCAGCATTTCATTCAACGTTCTAAAAAAATCTTCAGTATGTGATTTTTTCATTATGAATGTTAAGTCATAATTTAACGAGCAAAATAAAAAAAATAAAAATTTGATTCAAATTATATTTATTACGTCTTTTTTATCGCTCACATTCAATTATATCTTGTGTGCAGATTTGCGATTGTAGGTTTTTCACCCAGATCCGTCGGTCACACATGTTAAAGGAGTACAGAACTCCGGTCCAACAGTTGCTGAAAATTTACAAATATGAAAATAAAAAAAAGTAGCTGCAGGCATACCAGCGGCTTTGTAAACAAATTAAATTGGTTATTAGAAACTTATCGACATGACTATTTAAATATGAGGAGGATAGTGTTTAAGGTAAACATACGATTTTTATTTTTTTTGTCCTTTTTTTTCTTGTCATTCTTACGAGCAAATCTATGCAAATCCACGCCTGGAAGAATAATTAACATACAAAAGTTGTGTGAAAACTGATTTCAGTGCGTTTAAAATGTTTCAGTGTTTGCAAACTCTATGTTATGTGCAATTTGATTTAATTGTCACCAATATATTTTAAAATGTACACTGCAAGAATTAATTACCTTCCGACTCGGCCATCGTTACAGCTACAACAATTACCAAACATAAGGCCACACAAAATATTCCAAATCTATTCATCGCTGCAATTCAATGGTATGGTAATTCTTGAATGAAACAACAGTTTGACAACAGAAATGGTATTGTTTGAGGAAAAGTAGTATAGTTTTAGGAACTTAGACCCGTAAAATAATAAAATCTCAAAGAATTCATCATTAGATAAAACTCAAATATATCTTTTAAAAAACGAGATTTAGTCTCTACTGGTAACAAATTTATAATATCCATAAAGATGCAATAATCTCTTGAAACAAATATTTACCTTAGTGTGATGCTTGTAGTTCTCGTTTTGTCAGATTGAATGAAATCCTAAAGTTATTTTCTGTCGATGACTTATATATTGTGTGCTTTGCGTGCTCATGATTTTATTCATTTCGTTAATATTTATGTTTCGAAATTCAATTTTCCTTGATAACGTATCATTAGCTGCTGCCATTCCTTTTACCGCACTAAACTGAAGATAAGACGGATTGCATGCAACTTTATAATTATTTATGCGCCCAATAAAAAACTTGCGCATAAATTTTCATATTAAGTGTAAATAAATGCGCTAATAAATATGTATTTCCAAAAGTTATCGTATCATTTTCATGGAAAGACACTCAGCAATTTGTATATCAACGTTTTTCTAATTATATGAATGAATGAATGAATTTTATTTATTTATTTAATTTCATTAATTATATAAGCATTATACGGCGCTGAGACAGAATTCAGAAGTAAAGACACTAGATGACTGTGACACTTTCTACTTGTGATCATCTTTACTTTGGGTGTGTAACGAAATCCGTTTTGCAATGTTCATCTGTAATGATGCGCCAGTGCAACTAAAATGAAAGAACATCGGTGTGAATATGCACGCTTGGAATAAACCGTACTATTACTAGGTAGCAAAATTTTAGAAACGTTAATATTTTAGAAACATCAATTATCTCAAAAATACAAGTGTGCACTTTACGATGGATGTAATTCACCAAACGAACATTATAAACATAATAAATTTAAATCAGTCAAAAAACGGTATCTTTGATTTATATAACTTCGCCTAATAGAATTTTTCCTCACCTAAAAATGACATTCATTTGGTCCTGGGAAAAAATAATTTTTTTTATAAATAAGCGAATCTTCGATTAATTGTTGTAAATACAAAACCAACCCATTAAAAGTCATTAAATATTTGTGACTTTGTATATAAAGTAAAAATATAGCCAAGTTATATTCTGATCGAGAAAGACGTGAATTAGAACCGATCATGTGTCTACCGATTATGTAGAATGAGATCCTACTTTGAGTGTGTTACAAAATCCGGAAGCAGACGAGAGTACAAGAGAAACTTATTAGAACCGATCATATATCAACAGATAATGTACAAATATGATCGATAATGTAAGAACGACCGAAAATGGACATACTGCTCAAAACAGGACGTTTATAAAGACAAGGCAACGATAACGTTTATCAATTCATTTTTAATTAAATATCATCTAAACTTGTTGTTGGAATATGTGAGTGGAATATATCTTTTTATTTATCTTATCTACCGTATACACAAATGTGCCCGTTACATTTGAAATCATACGTCCTATCTATGCGAACTGTCATCTGGATTGGAAATTTTCGATATTCTATTCTTATCGAAAGAATGTAAGAAAATATTTATCTAAAAAACGAAATAATAACCCTTGTTTTATATAACTGCTATAGACAAAGCTTACCCTGGAATTGTCGACAATCTTTTTTGTTTGTTTATTAAATCCAAGATTTGGATTTGACGTTGAAATATTTATAATATTAGTTGGATACGTAAGTGCAAATACAGTATGACAATTATAACACTGCCCTAAAATGGAAAAACCTTGTAAGTCACTTTTTTAAATTTTTGATGAATCAATAATTAATGGACCCGTTTCGAAGTCGGTACATTTCATAGATATAGCAAGTTTCCGAAAATTCGACTGTCAAGTGGTGGGCATGGGAAAGGTATGTATTTGTATATATTATACAGCCCAAAATAACGTTTAACTTAAAATAAAAAATGATTCAGTATAGTTTAGGCCTACTATGAGATGTTTTTATTGTCGTCTAGTTGCTAAATCAAAAGATGGGCGCAGCGATAGTATCGATGCAAACGAGAACGAATCGCATATTATAATTTTACTATGACCAAGTTGTGGACTAAAAGGGCCCGCACACTGGGCGCATTTAGCGCTTAGCGCCCAATGTGCGGGTAATATTTCAAGCGTAATTTGCGCTTGTGTCGTTTGCGCTGATTTTTTTTTTATACAAATATTTTATTTAATAGTAAAATAAAATTACTAATAACTGATGACCCGGCAATTCGCGGTGGCTGATTCGGGTTGCATATGGCACCAGAATATAGTCAGACCCTGATAATATGAATTTTTTAAAAATATTTCCCGAGGTATTTATGTTCTAGTATTTGCATTTGCTTGTAAATCTCTTTTTCTACGCAGTCGTACAGAATAAAGCTGGTGTCATATGCAAATATAAGAAGACAGTTATATAATATATATTTCAGAATACGTTTAAACGTTTGTTGATGAGTGTGTTATCCGCCGGAAAGTTGTAAATAAATCCAAAAGGTGGTTCTGAGGTATGTTCTTTAGACAATCCCTTCTGCCGTTATGAAATGGCGAACTTACCGGCGAGTTATGAAATGGCGAACTTACCGGCGAGTTATGAAATGGTTTGATTGTTGTCGGTTTAAAATGTTCCTGAAATCACGTTATCATCCAGTATTCACTTTAGCTAGATAGTCTATCGTCTTCGTCACATTAATAAGGCCCCAGATACGTCTGAATTTTAGATTTTGACTCGTTTTTTTACTTTTATAATTAAGTTGTTTAAAGAAAAATGCCATTCCAATAAGTATAAAGTAAATAAAAAAGTTAATTAGTTAATAAGTAGTCTCTGGCAGGTTAGCAAAGACAAGTTAATTCCAAAGTTAATTAGATTTGCTAGTCCTTGATATTTCATGTTTATAACATAAAATTATTTGGTTTACAGATAATCAATAAAATCAGTAAAATCAAGAGAACAGTTTAAGCAATTAGAATTGAAAGTAAATCACAATTTTTGCCAGGAATTGTGCAACACCACTGAGAATAAGTCATTAACCAGTTAACTAATAAAGATACAAAATATTTTAAAAAAAATTATTACTGTAATAAAAAAAACAAGAAAAAATCAGGAGACGAAACGTCCAATTTTTCAATAGGAGACAAAACATCCGTAACGAAATGTCTGTATTTCGTCAGTTCACACTCAGACAAGTCCAGGGTTATAAGTGCTCACAATCCCGAAATAGATTTGATCTCCACAATTAACAATTAGGATTGGTCAGAACCTCTAAAACGTTAAAATAATTAAATTTAAATAAACATGAAATTTTAAATAGATGAATATTAATTAATAGATTTAGAAAAATGTCACAAATCGTGTCTAGTTGCACGTATTCGGTCTCAGATTTAACAGACAATCAGTAGTTGTAAATAAATAGTTATAAATTAATATATATATATATGTATATTTATATTTATATATATATATATATATAGCTTAGTAAAGGTCGTATTCACAAGGTGCGAATATCGGTGTACCATGAGCAGACTAATGGAAATTAAAAAATAACAAAATCGATAAGAACATTATCGTTCTGTAATACATGGTTTATTTCCTTTTCTACGTCGTAAAATATTATTGCATCGTCAGATGTGTTCATTAATAGCGCGAACTTGTCTAATAAGACGATATGAGTTTCCTTTCTGCGGAAAGTAACTGAACGATAATATTTTGTATTATAATGGATGTCACCAACGCGATTGCGCTTCTAATTGTGATAAGGCACGAAAACTTATAAGCGTTCGCTTACATGATTGATATACATTAAATTGTGTTATTTTTAAATAAATCTATTTTAATATCGTTATAGGTTTATTATAGCAGGGAAATTAATTTAACTGCCGTATATTGTTTTGAGTACAACAAGCAGCTGTACCTGCGTATTCCACTTCGGGGTGTAATACACTCAGATACATAATTCACAAATCATCAATTATCATCCCTGGAATACACCTCAACATTGTCAAAATGCCTACATGACTAGTCATGCCATTGTATTTTTTCTTTCAATATGTAGGCATTATCTCATGAACACATGTCATTTTCTATATCTGGGGGGTCATTTTCAGGTCTATTCAATTTGAAGGGTTTCCTTAGATGCACCATTGGTGGTTTCCTATACATGTATAATACATTTCCATGCAATATCTGCTGTCGTTGAGCAATTATAAGTGATTTTCTATGGGGGTCATTTTCAGGCCTAGGAAACCCCGGGGGACAATTTGAAGGGTTCCCTTAGATGCACCATTGGTGGTTTTCTATTCAAGTATAATACATTTTTATGCGATATCTGTTGTCGTTAGGCAGTTATAGCCAAGGTTAAAGTTTTTGTGACGGACGAACGGACGGACGAACGGACCGATTCCAATATTCCACTACGAAGTGGAATAATAATGGTACGGTTTCTCTTCAACATGAAATTTGAATAAGGATTAGTTATCAATCTGAGTCATTAAATGTCAATCGAAGATTATTAAAAAAAATCATTAAAATTGAATAGAAAAAGTTTTGAAACGCTTGGCAAATGGTGCTTCAGGGAGGAAACGGGAGTGTGGATAAAGCTTGGAAAGGGAGTATAGTACACGGATACCAACCGCATCTTGAACCAGAAAGAGTTCACGTTTTTAGGAAATTGATTTTGTTTTCTTGTTGCAGGAGAAAATAGACGCGTAATTTCCCTAAAAGTCATGCTACGCAGGATTATCAGATTCCTCCAGAATTTTCTGAGAAGAAAACTTAAAAGATTATTGACTTTTGTCTTTTACGCAGAATAATCGGTATATAAGAGCTGGATTCATGGTGAAGTTTCCTGTACGACAAGTTCAATGATAAAAAGGTATATACCGTGCCAGCAATTTTTATCCGCGTTCGATTTGCAGTTTGTAGCGTCTCGTTACTCGTCAGCCGTCGCTTGTTGTAGAAACACCTGCTTTGATAGATTGGTCAGAAGAAGCCAGAATGAATTCATCGGAGGGCTGGAAGAAAAACTACTGGTGCCTCTTTATGGAAAACAATTCTTCAAAGTATATGGACAAATGGGGCCAATGGCTTCGTCTTATTTGTGTTCCGGTCCTTTTTATAATTGGTGTCTTTGGTAACGGTTTGACGTTCATCCTTATGACTAAAACTAAAACCTTGCGACGACACTCATACTCAGCTTATCTCGCAGGGCTAGCTGTATCGGATACATTAGCGATGATAATACGGATGATAGGCTGGGTTAATCTCTTATATCTTAGAGCGGGCGTAGCAATGCCAATAGTTTTCCGTGACAATGTGTCGTGCAAATTTGCCGATTTTCTACCCGTCAGCATTCATACCATGTGTTCTTGGTTGATGGTTTTGATTTCAGTCGAGAGAGTTTTTGTAACCTGCTTCCCCTTCAAGGGCCCTTCGATCTTCACTCCAAAGTTAGCACGGATTTTACTGGTTTCTTGTGCAATATGGAGTCCGTTAAGTTGTTTGTACCTGCCGATTTACACCGAGTTCCGGGAAGATTTTGGTACTTGCGGAATGCCCATTCACGCTATGGTTCTATACTTCGATATGGCTGGCTCAACAATTGCTTATGTTCCACTTCTGGCAATATTTCTCTCAAATATTACCATCATAGTGGCGATGGTTTATCACAGACAAACAATGAAACGTCATCTTCAATCTACGACCGTAGTTAACCAGAAAAATAATCGCAACATGAGTAACCAAAGTCGCATCGTTTACATGCTTCTTACATTGACTTTTACCTTCATGATTTTGACGATGCCTGTATTCGTACTGGCAAGGATTTCTAAGTTCTTCGATGATTCAAGGAAAGTTGTCGCGGCAAACGACGTAGCCGATATTATTTGGCAAGTAAATTTCTGCATAAATTTCTTCATCTATGTCATCACCGGAAGCGAAGTTCGTTCAGTATTGAAGAAAATGTTTTCATGTTCATCTGGTAGTTATCTGGATAACAGTAATAAAAGAAGATATCAGCAAGAACGGCAACATAACCGGTCGAGCAGAAGTAGTGAATCGGCCGACCAAAGCAGTACGGTCATGACTAGAGACGTATGTTCTGTGTATTCTATTAAAAATGTTGTTGAAACTGAAATAGCACAGCCCTGATGAAATTATAGTCCAAACATATTTATTTATGTCTATGTAGTTCATTTATATATGTAGTTGGATAACATTAAAGGTATCTAATATAAACATAAATAACACTGCAGGAAAACAAAAAGAGATATGTATATTGTTCATAATGTTCAAAAGCATAGTTATAAGTGTAATCCCAAATGTATTGTGTATAATAGTGTTTTCCGATGGATTTCGTTGTCCCTAGTATTTATGTATACAAATTATTATTGTTATGACATAATGGATAACATAAAGCAGCTAATCCTTCTTTTTACGAATATATTAATAACATGTAATTATTAACCGAGTGGTGAGATTATTCCGCAGACAGGAACATTTTTATTTTGAACATTTTTTGTAAGGGTTTTCAAAAATTTGAATAATATTTGTATAATCATACTTTTTGCCGTTTCTTACCGGTTTAATACTAATATAGCCTATGGCTCTTTATAGCTCCGTAATAAATAATATTTTACAAAATCAAATGGTTTGCCTGGAATCGAATTCAAGTTTCTTTAAATCGACGTCAATGGATCGTGCGTATCGTCACAGATCTATCTCGTTTAGTTAAGTTTTTATGGACAAAATAATTTATAAGTCAATAGTTACACTATTTCAAGGACAGAAGCTTTTATTTTTGTCAATTATTCAGCGAAGGTAAAATGGCATATTTTCTAAAAACACAACTTTATCGTACGATTTACAGCTGACTACAACTGGGATGAATAATAACCTGTTTGCATATACGGTGTATAATCAAAAAGTATTTCTGATCTTATTTTTAAATTTTTTTACAGTATAATATAAAGAATAATTGGTCTGTTATATCCGTTTCTTCGTTTTGTTTTAGTTATTTGCACATCCT
>JAYJLZ010172964.1:9408-20381 GCA_036873915.1 Tubulanus ruber | reverse complement strand
AAGTATTTTTCTTTATATATTTTCAGTATTCACCACTTATTCAAGATACAGTTCTACGCGGGACATTTAACGCAACATTGAACAATCCAGTCGCGCCACCTATAGATTCGGTCAGATCCGCGCCATCGACGAACAAACAACAATTCTTGCTCGGTGTTTAATAAAGACTATACAAAAATGGACAGAAAAAGTTATCGCCATTTTAGTATTTTAGAATTGTTATGTGTTATTCGTAAATATCTGTGATATGTAATATTTGAGATTTAATTTTTTTGGGGGGTGATTTTTTGCCCACGCGGTCATGTGTTTATAAAACTTCATCGTTAATCGATGTGCAGACGTCTGTGAAATATTTTAAATGAATGTTGTTTTTTTATGTGTCGTATTGTTTGTGGAAATAACAAGCACATAAAAGTGCAAGACAACTGGACTATCGTTTTATATTGACACAAAAGCCGTGTCCATCCATTACCAAACTCTGGCATAGGCTGTTTACCCCATATTTACACAATATTTCAATCTCGTTTCTATTGATTTTTTCTACAATTTAGGCAAACCAGGTTGGGTGTTTTTCATCGTTCCTAATGGAAATTTTCTTTTCTATGTTTTCCTTTTGTCCACCTAAAATTTCACGGATTAAAAATACATTTTCTCTTTAAATATTTGAATTTGTATGTAATACTCCATCCCTTAAAAAATATGAGATTTACTTAGAGGAGTTGGCTTGCGACCCTTTCGTGTAACTGTCTTTTTGAGAAAGTTGCCGTTTGAGATTAAAAAAGACTGATTATTTGCTTTGTAACTATTCCAGCTGTCATTTAGTTAATATCTGAGCATATACGTCAGTCAGTATTTGATATATTGATGATACGAATGCCGCAGCAGACTGGCTGTCAATTCGTCAGGGTACAAGTAAACGTCATTCTATGATTGACAAATATCGTAGAATGAAGGTTTTTAGCTGCTGATTCGTGTAAGTTCAGATAATCGTAAACTCAGATCTTTACTTTTATTACTCTGAGAGGCATTATTTCCACCAAGACTGAGTCACTCATTTTAAATTATTAACCTAACAGTCCTAATTTCATGTAATTATGGCCCATCCGTATAAATCGTATGTGCAAACCACTCGCATTTACGTGTTTTTTTTACAAATTTTACTCATGAAACTCGATTCTTTGAGAGACTGGTTCCCGTTCTTCAATATCTGCGGCGTTTCGTTCTCGTGAACAGGTCTCTGGACAACTCCCGTACAGTCTCCTGGCATTTGTGAGTCAAATTTTTGAACATAATTGCCATTCGCAGACCAGTAATGCGTGAATTATGGAATTCATAATTCCTCCCTGACGGCCGAATGATAACTTGTTGCTTTTATAAACTTATAGTTCCTTTGAGGCATCGTTTTCTTAAAAAGACGTGCAAGCGTTGCATACTCACAATCGTGCAATCTAATCGTTGTTGCGCTGTCACTTGTTGACGGGTTATATAGCCGTCTAGGGACTGAGTTCATTTATCTGACTGTATCTGTCGAGTCTGCGTCATTTGTTAGAAACACATGAAAATTGCTACCGATCAGCAAAAATTAGTCATCAATCCTCCGTCCCTTGGTGCTCAAAATACGAATTCTGTACTTATTGATGAAGTATTGAGTTTTACCAGTTATATTTCAACACTTATCACCACAAGAAAGCAAATCAAAGTCTTTGCTGGGATATTGATTTCTTTAATAGTCATTCGTTTGGGGTTCGAATCCAGTATCATTGTAACTGTTGTCTACTCTCGATGTTAAAACTGTTAACTAGGAATTTTCAATTTACATGTATGCGAATTTTAGCCAAAGAAAGAAATTGAAGGAATTTTCAGAAAATGGTACGAAATTGTAAAAATTATCAAGTGTAACTCTTTTTTTCATGAATGTTTAAAAATGCTTCACATGTGCAAGTTTAAAACGAAGCGTTTTAAACCGTTCAATCCGTCCATTCAGAATGCAATTCAATTTCAACAGAGTTTTTGACTATTTTAGATTCAATGTTTTAAATGGATGTCTGTGTATTTTTATTACGTGTTACGATGGAAAAAATTTTACGGCTGTACAATTTATGTTTCAAGTAAAAGATTTTTCACCCATTATTTCTCGTCTTCACAATATTGTCATTTTAAAAGCAAGCAATTTCATTCAAAATTTCCTTATGGTCCACTTAATAGTCAAAAACATAACCAAAATATCTATTCGGTGTTTGATTCCCTTGCACAAACAAACAATATTAACTTAGGAATTATACTTATTTCGGGAACGCCCTCTGGTTACATGTTACCATTGCCTTCGAGTGGTTTACGGGTGCGCACATTCTGCCAAATAAAGTCCTTACAAATGTCTCTATGTGAACTCAATTACCACCTTCAACAACTATTGTTACAAGTGAGGTATCGGATCTGTTTCGAATAATTGACTCCATGTCATCTTTGAAAACGTGATCGCAATAATTCGAGATCATATCCATTAGTTGGATACTTGAATATGTTGTAGTATTCTTACAACACCATTGTTGAAGCCGAACGGCAGATGCGTGCAATCACCTGTCCCTCTATGCGGAATGCGGACCCCTAGCTGTCTAATGCCGTGATTAGTCTGGAGCTTGCCTCCCTTTAAAGCTTGAACATTATATAATTATATCTTAATTGAAAGAATCCAGGAATATTCAGTGTGATAATGGGCCCGGGCCCTTAATTAGTTAAAATTTGCGACGCCTCCTCGACGGGCCTTTCACTGAACTGTCGCTTTAACGAGTAGAATTCGTGATAATCTCTCGATTTTGAGCTTTAATTTCATATAATTGCACATCATGTGACGTTGTGACGTCAGAGAATAGTTTCTTCTCTCTCGTGCCGCAGCGACGCCATCTTGGAAATTATCTTAAGTTACAAAAGTTTGCATCTTGCTAGAAAACAGTACGAAGTCTCCCTTCTAAGTTTTATCTAATATCGGCTATTCAATAAAGCAGACTGATATATACACAATTATAATTTACTTAAAATGTATTCTGCCTTTTTAAACGTTTTATCTCCGTTTGTAAAAAAGGCTCCCAAATGTTTATTTAGCATACGAATTTACGTTTACTTCACGATCCGATCGGAATTCGTTTCCGTGGGAGGTTTCTTATAGCGGTATTTCAGTTGTTGGCGCAGTTGGTAAGATAGTTGAACGCTAACACTTGCCGACATCATTTACTAGCACTCTTTACGTTGTTATAACTAAGCTATTCACTGTTTGGTACTTAGATCATTTAGCTAAACAAACTGTTTACACGCGATGAAACATTGTAACAGCCGAGCTTGCCAGAACGAGAATCAATTATCTCCCTGACTCCTTCATGTCCAGACAAAAATTAAGCGAAAATAGCTATAGATCACTTAGTAAGTTTGATTTTAGCGGATTTTAACTCGGATTCTGAAGTATTTTGTTAAAAGCGATAACGTCTGCTGAAGGCGCGTGTGCTTCACGATTCTCCTCACAGAATAATTACGCATAACAGTACTTAAAAAGTAAATGATAGTAAGTGAAGCAGACATCTTCGGGTCGGGGTTAGGCAAACGCCTTAATTTGTGTATTTCAAAGCTCTTCTTTCGTATAAATGTTTATCGGCGTAAAAATAACACGATTGAGAAATCCGACGGTGTAGATTAACGGGTAAACGCTACGTGTACTACAGTATCGTCTCACAGAGGGCTTGCTTTCACGAAAAAACACATCTACATGCATTATTCTCTGTCATTTTTAGGTTGAGGATGATGTGAGCGCAATGAATGATGCTTGAGGTAAGATTTTTATATGTCAAATGTGTCTCCGGATTTTTTTCAACCGGGTTTTAATATCGAAGAGAGACGATACTTTAAAGCATTTATTCATTGAAACTTCATTTTACAACTGAAAAAATCAATCAATTAGTCACGGATTACGACAATGTGGTATAACGTGTTCTTTAAAGCCTCCATTCGACATGTGCTCCGGTCTGAACTGATTTTGTGATCAATTCCTTGGCTGCAATGACGTAGCTCAGCATCCGGAGACAATGGACCTGGTAAAACTAGTCAATAATCTGTCTCCTTTATGATTACTCCTCTCTGAGACTCACGCAATTATCTACCGTAAAATTACTCGGGCGGTGCTTTTACAAAGAGGCTCTACTTTTTCAAATCGATACGAGCTGCACAGTCTGAGTCTGTGATCGGGAAATATAGATCGAGTATGAGCCGGGTTGTTGAAAGATTTTAAAAAGTACTCTTTCAGCACCTTTGACGACTTTTCGGCGTCGTCTTCTAAAAACCGTGCTATGAATGAATATCGAATAGCTATTATTAGTAAACACGATGGTTTACGCGTACTGTACACACTGTCTTATTAGCTTTCTTATATCTATCGCCAGAACTTCTTTCATATCCTAACATATTTTCCTGGTCGCGGAATAGTCAAACACAAAGCTTTCTCATCATTATTCTCACATGTTCTCGGTGAAAGCTTTTGTTATCGACTAAATACCCCGGTTTCGAGAAATATCGGAGATTCTTTACTCATTGTGGCTTTTCGACGTCAATCGATAAATGCTGTCGCTCGTCGCGTTTTCGCGTTGAGCCGGAGTTTTAACGGTTCGTCACCAGAGCGTGAGATTTGGTATGTCGGCGACAGGTGACAAACTGGTTCACGGCACTGAATCGTCGATTAATTGCGTTAGTCAGCGCGTTTACTTCAGCTTCTATATCACTTCTATATAAACGTGTATTTTCGTATACTCGGGAATAAACGGTGGTTTTTAACCAGCGGTCTAAATCCTCATTTTCGTGCAGTCTGGTTTCTAAATTAAATGTTTCAGTATGAACACTCCGTTATGATTTATTGAATCCCCCTCCCACCCACCATTCGGCACACCATCACCCGCATACTACGTCATCATCATTCTTTAAAAACTTTCTTTTTGTTTCTTTAATCACGAAAGTTATGCTTGCGCAAAACGACGCACTTGATTCATTAACAGATTCCAAAGAACGGGCAACAGAAGCAAAACAAATTGATCAAATGACAATGGAATGAAGATCTCTATACTCTTACAGATTACTACTCTTTATCCACCAAGAGCAACCCTTGAGGAATTTATGACTGTCGGGGATCTGCTGAGCAGATTTTGTGTCCAGATAGTTCAATGCGAGTAATCATAGCAGTGGTGAATGTGACGAAAACCCCTCAGGAACTTGGCGGTTTCATGGTTAATGAAAAAACCAACACAGCACAGAAATTATTCTGAGGAGAAAAACAACTATTTACGTTCTCAATCAACAGTTTCAAATCTTAATCAAACTTCGTCGTACCCGTTGAGCGGCGACGTCGAACATCGACTGATCGATTAGTATTGAGCAACAGATCGGGAGAGTTATCGGCTGTTCGACTCGCGTCCTCCGCAGACGACAAGCGCCGAGTATGCTCGATGGTTCGTCGGATTGGAATAATGTTCACACGCGTGTCAAAGGTATCGGAATGTTTGTCGTGAACTTCTTACGGTGATTTTTCGGTAAGCTATTGCATGAAATTTCTGACAAAGTCTGATTTGTAATTCGTTAGTGTTTACAGTCGTTTCATTTTTTTTCGCGTTTGGTACTAATGATCTTGTTGGTCGCTTGATTGTCTTTTAAAAAACAATTTCGTATCACGATCCGGGTTGAGATCCACGTTTTGCGTTAATTGGATGGGAATTCATTTCCGATTTCGAACACACGACGAACATGACCGACCATCTGCCCTGCCCAACGTTATCCTTTCGCGTGTGGAATGTCTATTACGTATTTCGCGCGAAGGTTATCATTAAGCGCCTGAAATTGTATCTTTTGTTCGGAGAAATTCCATTAAGAATCTAAACAGAATTTGAATCGACATAATTTCACCGAGATACATCAGTCATTAGTTGAAATATTGCCCTGCCAATGCACGTGGTCGGTCCCGTATTCGGTGCGTCAACGTATAATCAAGAACAATTAACTGTTAATGACGACGTAATTTCGTTTTTCGTAATTACAATCCATCAAAACGGATGGGTTATTTGTTTCGAAAAGCATTGTCATCGCGGTTTACGATGGTTTTAACGAGGATGGGTCATTGTCCAGACGAAAAACCTGATTAAATCATCTCATTGTTTGCGAAGAGTTACATCGTAGATGAAGCGATATGTAAGTCTGAAATGGCTGGGTTATTATCCCACCAGGGGAACTTGCGTGACCACTATATACTACATGAGACAGTCAATATGAATGCACCACAATGACGCCACAGTGGCGTTTTGGACCTTCATTATAACTGTTTATACACCGAACGCAAATTTTAATCGCGTCTTTGAACTTAACGGTTTTTAAAAAGAGTATTTCAACTTCATTGTATCGTTGATTTGTCGACGAGCGATAATGACGATTCTTATTAACTCACACTTCGATTAAATATCCACTTTCCGTCAAACCAGGCTCCCACCTCCCTGGTCAAACTCACAGCTCATTATTACCACCGTCCTGTTAGGACACCCCTGTATGGATTTATCACTGATGATATACACCTCTTTGTTGCATCGTTTCGAAGGGAAAGTGGCTATCACTGGCTATTCAAAACCGTTGGACAACACGCGTCCATTCACTAACGAACGAGAACATGTGTCCAGCTTCAAATAACCTTTAAATCAATTATTTAGACTCGTCTGTTGTACACGTGCACGTGATTTATATTATTTATCAACCAGTTCTCATTAAAATTGACCCTAATTTCTACTTCATATGTACGTATGCGTATGTATGTATCTCTTAAAAATCTACTTAAAAAATACTTCAATGTCACCACAAGCGTTTCGGGTTCATCAGGAGCATAAAACATATGGTAGCCATTCTTGACTTTGAGATATTGAATTATTAATTGGCATGAATCATTTTGACTTAATCATATGTATATTATTTTATGGCTTGATTTTATATAGACACGATTTTTAGCGCAAAAATTATGATAAAATATTGTGTTTAAACTTAGACATTAAGTTTGTTAATTATAGGCCTATACATTATAATGTTTCATGGCAGATAAAAAATGTGATGACTCAAGAGTTTTAGACTTATACTCGAGTTTCTAGCTCGTGGTGAAGATTATAGGCAACTTGGTGTACAGAAGAATGCATGCTAAAAGATAAATTACTTTAGGGTATATCTTACGGATAAAGTTTAATGAGTTTTAATGAGTTGCGATTGTAGATGCACTATGGTCGCATTCTTTATAATCCCATCTGTCTATGCAAGTGGGCTCCAACCCTGGAGCGATGCAGGCTTATATTCACCCGCAGGCACTTTATCAATATTTACACCCCATATTGCCCGCCCTTGGTTTCTTGTAATTAAAAACATGTCGGATTGTCTCTCACAACTCCCTTATAACACTAAGCAATTTCAGAACTACAAAATAAAGCACATTGCGTCAATGTTCATTTGGTAGGCCTACAACTCGAAACATTTTGGGTCCATATGAGCCCTTTTGTTTACAAACGGCTTCGACTGCGGTGACTGTGTACATGCGATATTGGGCGACAGATGTGCCATGGAGGCTCCCATGATAATACCCATACCGGTTGTATTTCAACACTATTGCCCTTACTCTCTCCTCTCGTTATTTTATGGTCGCCGATAAAAAACCGTCCGTTAATACATATATAAATTACGATACGAACAGAGATGATGTGAGCGACAAGCTTTGAGAGTGCGAAATGAAATAGACGAAGTTTGAAAAAACTAAGCTCTTGTATAAAACGAATAGCTTACATTATAAATATTGAAAACAAATAGATAAATAACGTTTAATTCACAGCAGCAAATTCTGTGACGTGCACATATATAGCTTGTTAGATCATTATTAACATTTAAGTCATAGTAATTTTTCTCACCCAGTTAATATTATAGCGAGCCACTGTGATTATTTTGGCCATTTTTGTCTCAGTTCATTTCACCAGAACTTCATCGTGCTTTGATTGATACGTGTCATCTATACGCTCTAAGCTGCTGTGAAAAAAACTGAATTCAATTATCATTACTCATATGACTTAATAAGTTTCACAAGATTGCACTTTCGTTGATCAACGACACTAAGGCTATTGGAATGATTGTACTTGAATAACATATATTTTCTACTACTCTTGGTGATTATTTCCGAGTCTTATGTAACTATATTTACGTTGTTTTTGGGTTCGCGACAGAACGGCGCGGGGCCTCGCTCTTGACATTATTAGCACGTCGTCTGCTTTATTGGAATCATAGTCATGGCGGCTAAAATTGCTCTCGCCGTCGCCCTTTCTGGTTTCGAATATATACATGCGAGTGTACCTGAAAGCAAATTAAACAAAATTCATTCTTTAAATCTGGAGTGCCGGGAAAAATCTGAAATAACTGCTACTTCGGATCTTTTTTTTCTTGAAAAGGTTTCCCTATAGAGTCTAGTTAAAATATGTATATAAACATGTACATATTGTGTGTGAATTTTATAAGAAAAAATTAAGCACACCAAACACGTTGAACGACGACCCTCGAAGAACTGCCTGTGACAAACACTTGATGCATGCGCATCATCGAAGACGCGCGAACTGGCAAGTTGTACCGCTTGTAGGCGACAGATAAGAGGGAGAGATACACTAGCGAAGTTATCTTTACTCTGGAATGCGATTGCTTGCTACGAGCTAAACTTGCGATCGGTGGTTTACTATTACTTTGTGTTGGATTTTAAGTGCGTGCTAACTATTTCAAATTAATATATACTCGTGGGATTCAGGTTAGTTGCTTATCTATAATATATAAGCTATTTTTGCTTGCCCGAGACGAGAGATAATCCAAAGCTAGCAGACGAACTTTTCAGCGCGCATAATAATAAACCCACTTGAATGGGCGTTACTTTTTGTTCGAAGAACCATTACATGTGCTTCTATCAACAATAGTGAATTCACCGACACTGGATCTCGCGAATACCGCTGTGTGGCCGACGAGAAAGTTGACATGAATGAATTTCGATGTTTTGATTTCAGGTTGTCGTATGGGACGGAACGGGATAAAGTTTGAAGCGCAAAAGGGGATTAATTCAAGGACTTCAGATTACCCGTAAGAGCCATAATCAGTAGGTTTTACAACAACAGACAATCAGAGTTTTGACTGTTTCGCAACCGCGTGGTGCAGCATAAGGCATGGCTCCGCTCACAAGTTTGATGGTGGTAGGCCTATATTTGAGCGTTTCGATGCTGTCAACTTTTACTCTTATTATGACTGAAGCCCAAGATGTTGGGTCCGAGGCAGAAGCCGAGGAACTTAAATCGAACGGCGACTACAACGAAGGTAAGTGTGTTTATGTTACTCGGCTATAAATTTGTAGTTTGCACTTACGGGATAATGGCGAAAATTTCTTTCGTAGTTAATCGGTTGGAAGCGTTGTGCTAGAAAATCAATGAAGGGTTTTTAACGTCGGAAGGTTAATACCTTTCATTTCAAGTGCTTTACCATGATATGGATAACTTTTATTAAGAATGTATAACGCGTGACTCCAGAATCCTAAATATGTTGACGCAAAATTTCATCCACAAAGGACATTTTTACGTTTTTTCTTTCAAAATACACCGGTGATTTGCATAATCGCTGCTCTTTCATGGTTCTATTTGATCAATGTGCCCCAAATTATTTACATAAGTTCTAGATTTCAATATTTGAACATTTCATTATCAATTGTTCAAGTGCAAACAAGTCTTCATAATATTTGATATCTAAACCCTAGTTAAAAGATAGGAGGCAAAGAAAAAAAGATTAAAAATGGAAACCTTTCCCAAGCCAAATCAATTTTATCATACAATCTGCTTATAAAATATGTACTGTACCATAATACATATTGAATTGTTTTATATATTTTTAACCGTGTTGCTGAGTGGAACAGGCATGTGAAAAATGATTTTATATTGAATTACACCTTCAAGTGCGAATTTATGCTGAATTGTTCACTAGTGGTTTTTTGACTTATTACGCTGTTAGCTTATTTTGTAGACTGTAGACCCTAGAGCATTTTTTACACAAATATTTTAAAGTATGAAATACGCTAGTATAGGCTACAGAAATTTATAGGCCGACTAGCGATACTACTTATTTATGTGTCAATTTTCCGTGCCACAGTTCCATGTTAAGCCGTAATCGTTCGTTTTGCTATTTCCTCCAAAAGATAAGCTATTTATTTTCTAGAAGCTGATAACCTAGTGTTGGCATTCCTGAGAGTAAAAGTCACTTTGTCTATCAAGTTTGTAATCATGGAGATTCTTGTAAAGGCAAGTTGCTTTTACAGTGGGGGATGGTTACTGTCAACGTTGGCAGTACTGATAACAATGTTATTCAACCTATAAAAGTAAATATTTCTATTGCCTAAGTTTTCATATCTTAATACGTCAAGTATACAGTGGTCGCTGAGAAGCCCTTTAGCCTGGCTCTTGAGTAGTTAATGAGTAGGTAGAAGATGTGTGCTTGGATTTGCTATGTTGCCTCTCTCTTAAAAAGATTTGTACTAACTGCTTATTATCAAAACATAAAGAAGTAAATTAGGTGGCTAATGTAATGGGGAATGTAGTCGGGTATGAGCGTCGATACTTGGGTAAACAATTTGTGTAAAGAAAAATACCATGGTTGCATTTAAGTAGCTTGTCAGTGTTAATAAAATAATACCCGATATTCATTAGGAAGTAGACAATTTCATTGCTTTATTTGTAACCATGAGTTATGGAAGTTTAAGTACCATTATATCTTTAAAAAGCTGCACTCCTTTGTATTTTTCCTTGTTCGTGTTACTTCAAATCTACTCTACGCACTCGACATGTCATCGAAGGCACCACTGAGTCGTACTATAAAATCTCCCAACCCCAAAACCCAACAGTTATAGCCTATAGTTTGTG
>JAYJLZ010172853.1:0-11034 GCA_036873915.1 Tubulanus ruber | reverse complement strand
AGGTTCTTTCGAGAAGATCTGTTTGTAACATTATTATCACCAGTCACCGAGATTTGAAATGAAAGATCACCATGTAATGGCGATGTAACAGATAAATGTAACTTCTTCGGTGTTCTATCAGCGGAATCAAGCTGAGAACTTTGTGTATTTACTGATGCATTTACTAATTTTGATGAGTTCTTTGATGGAAGTGAAACCTGAAGTGACTTGCCCTTTAAATTAACAGTTATACCATCATCAATATTGGTTTCCATCTCTAAGTATTGTTGCTGAGAATCAGATGTGTGACTAATAGTCAGACTTGAATGATTTGTAGTGCTAGATCCATGCCTTCTGGTTGCATTTGACGAATCATCACTACTAGAATTTCCGAATTCTTTTACAGAATTAAAGGCAGAGAAGCTGACATTCTTTGTTTTACCTTCACCCTGATTTGGTGTCTTTTCAGTCGACTGTAATATTGGGGAGTTCAAATTTCTCAACAGCGAGCGTGATCTAGTAGTGGAAGGAGTATTTACGGGAGTACTAGTTTTTAGCGTTTGTTTTTTTGGAACTTCAAGATTATTTCTAGAAGATGTATATGTTTCAGATTCATTAGCAGCATTCAGCCCCCTACATTCATGACCTGGAAATTCTTGAGCTTTTTCACTAGAATTACAGCTTTGGTTTAAATTCCTATCTGTTGTGCTTAGTGACAGCATTTCAGATGCAAGTTCACTTATTTGATTCAGTGCTGAAATTCGAGAATTGTCAAGATCTTGCTGATCAACACTTGACATTACAACATCGTCGTACAGATTATCGTCTCGATCCTGACTCTCTGGAATAACCAAATCGCAGGGACTCTCAGGGACAATATTGAAGGACCTGTTCTTGAAACTTTTTTCTACATCATCTCCATCATCGCTTTCATCACTATTTTCTACAAGAGTACCAGCAGAAGCAGCAGAAATAGGCGGGGTTGAGACATCAAAACTCTCAAATAAACAACTCTGACGTATTTTCTTTTTATTCCGGATGGAAAGGGAAGCACAAGCAGATTCAGCCAATGAATTGTCTGGAATTGGAAGATTACCATCAGGGGTAGCTAAACAATGAGAGGCAGTACTTCTACGTCTCCTAAGCTTAGTAAATGATTTTTCTCCAATAATAACCTGCTGATCATTATCATCATCAAGCCAAAGTAGGTCAAGGTCAGTCAATGGAACTGCATAATTTGCTGGTTTGGAAGGTAATGCTTTGCCTTTTGAGTTGACCTATAAGAGTAAACGATAATTACAACACTGCCATAGTTAAGAATTGTTCAATGTGGTCTCAAAATTTTAATTATTGGAGTGTTAATTAAGGGAATTTTAATATATATTTACAAATTCACAATTTATTTTGCATCACATTCTTAGATATTCTTTTGTCAAAACTTGCAGTAAGGTATACATTTTGAATGGTTTGATGAACATATAAAACATACTGTACTACATGTATATGTTCGAATGCCATACAACCATACAACCATACAGTCATACATTATATTTAATATACTTAAAATCAAACTGACCTTTTTACCATTTTTTCGAGCTGATTTACTTCCACCAGTATCTTTAAAACAAAAAAAAAACCTACAATAATCTCAAAATCAATCTTATCTTTTAGAGCAGAACAGAAGAACAGAGGAACTGATAATCTGTGCATCTTTTTAATTTTAAAACAAGATTGTAAATGTAAATGTATATTCTTAGCATTTCCAGCAGTTGCTACTTGGGATAAATAGATTTCTACCAGTAAATTTATTACTGGTACCAGTAGTCTTAAATATAACTACCTTTCTTTGTTTGATTAACTTTCTTTTTCTTGACTTTTTTCTGAAATTTTCAAAAAGATAAAGGGAAGTTGTTTTAAGATACAGTAAAAAAACTTGATAAGGTCATAATAATATAAATCTATGATATAAATGGTGAGGTCTGAGTCTGAGACTGTCACTAGCAATGTTATCACAACAACATCGCAGATATCAAATATCCTTTAATTTTTTCTCCTGCATTCACATAAGTTGAATACAATTACTTAACAAACCTTTTCGAAAACACCTTCTTGGCTATCCAGTTCCAGCAACATCTTTTCTATTGAATCATCCATATTTTGAACTAACTCAATCTATAAATAATAACTAAACATTGCAGGGTAGTTTTCAAGTTCTGTTTAAAAATTGCAATGGAAAATTATTTCAATAGTTTTGTTTGTCGTTTGGCATATCAGTCCCTGTAGACATAACAGATACCCTGCACCTAAAAAGCATCAACAAACCGAATTGATCATTCGGAAACACCACGGGTGGTAGTTAGTGTCAACAGATCACTAAAGCATCATCAAATTATATACTGATTCAAAGAAAGAATTTGAATAATGATAAAATATAAATTTCTACTTTTAGCTTCCAGTCAGGAAACAGTCTGACCCAAGATCGTTGTGTTGACTAAATATATAAAATACTGTTACAAATTTACTTTTCAAAAATGTGTACATAATTAAGCTATACAAACAACTGTTTTAAAGCAAAGCAAGAACTCGGCAGTCAATCAAGAATTTAAAAATTGAAAGGTTAATCCAATGAAAATTTGACAGGACAAAATAGCTAAAGATCCCCAGTTCTCAAAGTACCGGTACAGATTATTGATGCTTTTAAGGTGATCTGTTGACACTTTCACAGGCATCTTCCAATTTTTATTATTTGATGTTGTATTCATCTTCCAAAAACTCCTTTATAATAAAAATCAAGTTATAGAGGACAGTGTTATGCAGCCTTATGAATTGCATTTAAAAAATAAGTTAGAAACCAAGCAAAATACGACTATAATTCCAAACTATGCCATGGTTATAGATAATATTGGACATGCTCGCGGACATGATTTAATTTAAATGATCATTAAAGTGCTAGTAGAAAATTAATTTTTACTGCAACAGTGGTAGATAAAAGAAAAAAAATATACTTTGAATTAATCACCATTTTTACAATAAAATCAGTGTGTAAATACTGCATCAAGTATTATTCCAAGTCAGAAGCAAAATAACAAATTATTCTATACATCTGATAATTAATAACACAATTATCATCCCAGTTACACAGTAGGTATCAACAGATTATATAGCTTACCATCTTGTTTAATAAGGACATTTTTATAAGACACTTCATAAAACGTTAGGATATATTATTACAATACAGTTGATTGTTAAAAGCTTTATTTGAATTGACATATAGCGAGTTACAGTGCTTTTTGTCATCAAAAATGATACCGGCCCAGATCAAACATATCCATGATTATACAACTTTTAAAGTCCAAGACATATAAAAAAATTTTATACGTATGCTATTGTTCAATCTTATCTTTTACATAATCATGTTCATTTTTTCATTTAGCGAGATTATTGTTACGATTTGAAGCTATAGGGCATATATATTTAAATGCTATCTATCGTCCTGTCTGCGATGTCTATGGGTATCAGCTTAGTACTTTTCATTGATGGGTTCACTTCAGGATTTGATAAATAATAGCCATTTACACATATGAAATCTATAGTTTAAATTATAATTTATGTGTCTTATGCATCATTTTTAATATTGCTATTCATAAGATAGCTTATCTAAGGCCAAATAAAAAATAAACAAATCTTATTTTTTAAGATGGCTGCCATTAGAGATTTCCGGCAATCCCTGATGTGATTGTAAGCAAGAACTGAACATATTTACATTGTTTCGAGTTAATTTACTATAATGAATGAGTTAATTTGGGGCCTGGCAATACAATGAGCTATCAGATGCAGTCTGACCAGGCTGTATAATAAAAACAGTATGGTATCATAGTAATAAAACTATGGGAAGCATTTTCAAACATAGGTAAATAGATGCAATGACCATGATGTCATTTATTGGCCCAGGCCTGTACCTCAATGCTTGCTGTACCCACAATGTGAGCCTGGGCAAGTCTAACAATGACCAAACAGAATTTCCAATTAGTTTTGTTTTCATCTTTAGAAGTCATAGGAAATCTATTAATTTTAGCGTAATTACGTAAGGTAAACTAAGGTAGACTTTGAACTCGCAATTATTTGTTTTTGTTGTTTTTAATCTTCTTCCTCATGAAAAATAAATCCAGGCAGCCACTTTAAAGGAAGTGGACAGGGACAAGAAACATGTATTTTTTTTATTTTGCCTAATAGTTTTGCCTCTTACAATAGCACCATGATGATCCAGATAGATAGAAATCCTGTTTGGAGCATTCTGCGTGTCTCAATAATTAATACTAATAGCAAGAAATCAGAATAAGAATACGGACCCAGTACAGTAAAATTACAGGAATAGTAATAATAGTAATAATAATACAAGCAATGACTGTGGATTTTCCTTAGCAGTTCAACTCAAGTTTGATTCTCGGTCTCGGATGGTAAATTAAAAAAATGCATTGACAGCAGGTTCTCTCGGCAAACAATTGACACAACGATACTGTCTGGCATTCAAATAATAAACAACTTGTAGGCCTACAGCAGGTTATCCCGTATTGGTTTGTATTAACTGTTAATAGTCGTAGTGTAGAAGTACGCCTCCCGTACGAATATCAACTTCGTTCGTTAAAAATACTTTTTCAAATTAAGCGGCCTACTTTACTTTAAATTTAATAATACCAAAGCCGGTCCAAATGGCAAATGCAAAAGCGCCTGACCATACATACTTTAATTAACCCGCACATTTACACCCCACATCTCGTGGGTCGGGATACATGAATTTTGTTAAGGGTTCTTTCGGTAGACATTAGATTATTACGTACCTCTCAGAAGGACGGAAGAAGGCCCTAAATCCCTAACCCTAACCCTACCCTACTTTCTCTAACCGTATACGGCAGAGGTCTCGGCCAATCAGCGTTAAGATGTACGGTAAAATAGAGAAAGTAGGGTAGGGTTTAGGGTTAGGGATTAGGGCCTTCCGTCCTTCTGAGAGGTACGTAATAATGTTCACCTTAACTTTCGTATTTAAACTTTAAACTTACAGAATTATGGAATTCCTGAAGGGACATACGAGATGCAACAGACATCTGAGATGCAACATACGAGATACGAGATACGACTTCTAAGCCGGGTATCTCTTGATATTAAAACGTCGACCCGACGTTAGAAATAATTGATTTTTTTCGATATTTCTAGGAATAAACAAAGAAAACCCTTCTACGTCATTACGGATTGGACAACAAACCGCAGACTTGCATCTAAGTTTAAAGAAAAATCAGAACCAGTCTCTTACTTCCGTAGTAAATATGGAAGCTCTGAAGGATCATTGCAAATAAATATTTTTAAATAATGACAAAAATAGGATAGAATACGTGATCAGCAACTCAAGAACTATTTTCAAATTAAACACGGCATCGCGGCCCAATCGATTTTAAATTAATGATAATAAGGATAATAATATCATTTTATAATGTGGAACATGTACTTGTATTGATTAAAATTATTATTTTTAAATTATGATAATTATTATTACTTGGGCCATGTATATATTCTGTATCATCAATAATTTACCAGAAGAGGGCGTATAGCACAAGTTGCCAATGGCGTCTGTAATTTGTCACTGTCTAATTCCAATGTGAATTTTAACTAGCGGCATCGTATGTCCCGGGTCTTGTGACCGAACGACATACTTATAGAATTACCAAACCCTGTGGAAGAAAGCCCGCCGAACATCAGATGGCGCTGCCGGTAGATAAAACGGGAAATCATCTCGTGATATTATGTCGCATCTCGTATCTCATATGTCGTAGCTTGTATCTTGTATGTTGCATCTCGTATGTCCCTTCAGGAATTCCATACAGAATAATCAGATTTGCCTCCACGACCGAAATGACCTTCGCATATCAAATTATCTCGGATATTTTAAACGAACCGTTCATTCGAGTCCCACAAATTTTGTATTTTATTCTTCAAAACATTTTAAAAAAACTTAGGGAAGACAATCCTTACTGTGGGATAATAATATCCACATTAATTTAAAATAAAGTTAGAAATTTAATCAATGGTTTTTATGGTTTTATCTTGTTAGTTAGTAATCACTCTACGAGAATGAGAAGGTCTGCGAGTACTGAAAATAAACATCTATGACATACCGCGACATAACATGAAATGAGAGTGTTTTGATGTTCGTTCAATTCTGTAAGTAAGATGCGTTTTTCTTCCTTTGTTTATTACTCCACTAAGATGCAGGCCTATTCATACTTCTGAACCAGTACGTATTTGTGAACGATCGACTGGTTTATCGCTACCTGCATAAGAAAACATGCGTCTCTTTTTTGTTGTGCTCGTCACCTCTGCTCTATTTACCTAAACCTTACTTTCCTGTGTCAGTGAGTGAGTAGCAGTGCCAGTGCAATTTAATGATCATGATGGGCCAATAATATCTACCCGCATCATGTCTAACATCTAATATATAGATAGTGTGTAATATAAGTTAAGCTTATAACAGAATTTGAGAATGGCTATATTTTTCAGCAAAATGACAAACATGGAGCGTGCATGGCTGAACAAAAGCAATAACATGTTTATTTTATGCCAAACTTTTTTCCAGCTATAGTCGATATGTGAACGAAACTAGCAAAGAGTATTGCTATGAACCAGATAGTATACTATGGTCATAATATCCCATTTTGTCTATAACCTAGATTGGTCCACCATCTAGTCCAGGAATTTTTCCACAGCGCGCAGCTTCACTAAATTTCAGCCTTCTGAATTGTAATCATTGATTTGGAAAGATACTTATACTATGTCTATTGGCAAATATTTTTTGGTTGCAATATGTAATTTAATAAATATTTAATTGGTGGAATAAAATATCACAATTATTGTGAGCAAAAAATATAAGATTGCCAGCAATTAAATCATAATTAATTGTCAGCAATTAAATCATAATTAATTGTCAGCAATTAAATCATAATTAATTGTCAGCAATTAAATCATAATTAATTGTCAGCAATTAAATATTTTTCGCGCACAATTATTATTATTTAACTTATATTTTGGGCAAAAAATTATTTAATGTTGTGGCGTGATTGGCCAGTCTTTAACAAGAGATCACTCAGAATCAGCATTATACAAATTGGCAGCTGTTTTTCATTGCATTGTATTGGGATGATCACTTTCAGTGAGATTATTTGTTGATATAATAAAAACACTGTTTCAACAAACAGTATAGGCTAGTCTTTAGTCATGGAATATATGCCAGTTTATGTATTTGAATTCTGTAGAGTGCTGTACTTATTAATATTCACACAGTATATTGTATTAGCATAATATTAATAAGCTGTCATGAATTTATGGAAATCATGTCAATCCGTTTTACGTTTGCTGTAATTCAGCTGAAACTGCTGAACTAGGTTGAATTGAAAATGTTTGCATTCTTTTAGTGCATCATGAGAAGATGCACTAATGGTTGTTCTATAGAAAACATTGAGTAAGGTGTCATTTCGACCGAATTTGAGACTGACCCACACAACATGGTTGTCAATGTTTAGCATCTTCCGTTTAGCATCTTCAAGAATTCTAAGAATTTGTCAGTAATAATTAAATTTATTCACAAATATTTTGCTATGTTGCTATGTTTACATCATAATTACATGCACAGTCAGAGTGTCTAGAGATAGTGATATTATGATGACCATTGCCCAACAATATTTTTTTTAATTTCTGGTGCAGACTTTGCTTTGTTAGAAAATGTGCGTCAGATCACACCGTCCAACATAAATCATCCTTCTAATTCGTAACTAATTGTTTTCGTAACTGAAAAGCCATAAACGAAGTCCATGCCATGCTTTCCACATTAAAATTGATTTCCAAAACCTTGTCTCTCAAAGTCTGAAAAAATCAATGTTAAAATTTCTGCCCAATTATTCTATGAAAGCACTGATAAAGTCTGTGCATAATTAATATGGTCTGATATGAATTATAAGAATTGCGTTCTGTGAAATTATTCAAAAATTAAAATAACTAATCTTGCGACAGGCTGAAATTCTTCGGCAAGCGTTAAAGAGGAGACGACTAAAAACCCGCAAAGAAAAGCTAGATAAGAAATTACAAATAACAAACATATATTACACGATAACAAATACACTGGACTAAAAACCCGCAAAGAAAAGCTAGATATGCATTTACAAATAACAAACATATTACACGAATACAAAGACACTCAGGCGCGGATCCAGGGGGTGTTTTGGGGGTTCGAACCCCCACTAAATAGTTAAGATCATTTTGTTTGACCAATTTACTAATACTCTCTACCTGACAAAATGATGTGGTCGAAAAATTGAATAGAAATGGTTGGGTCGCGGGCATTGAAGCTAACATTTATATTTTTTAATTTTGCGGAATTGGAGTCAATATTTAACAACAAAACTCGACATTTCAGCTACAATGTCTGCCTTTTCATGGATGAGTCACTATATAGACTGCATGAGTCAGTCTATATAGTGTCTTATAGTTGAAACCGACTTGAAAACTGCTCTCAGAATCCATATAAATTTGGCAATCATTTTGTTAAAAAATTTCGGCGGAGGGCCCCCAGACATAAGGGGGGACATCCCCTCCGTCTCCCCCCGTTCGGTGCTTCGCACCTCGGATGAGCACCATAAGTCCAAAAAGTGAATACTAAAAAGTGCCCAAAATTTATTTATTGGGTGAACACCCCCTAACAAAATTCCTAGATCCGCCCCTGAGTCACTGCTATAACACACATAATTGAGATTGTATAATTAACCATAAAGTTCCAAATAACGTTCCGCGAAAACTGAACTTGAGTTTCGGCTCATGTAACGTGGAAGCCCATCAATTCAGGGAGTTCACTTGCTTCATACAATCCATCTTAATCCGTCTTTAAAAACATCTTTAAAAAGCTAGAATGATAGCATATAAAGAGTCAAAATACCACATTCTAAATATCCGTGACATTCTAAATAATAATACTACACAAACGTTAACACAATGAATTAGAACTATAAAACAAAACACACTGGTCTCTACACTGGTCTCTTTATAGTAACTTATAATAACTAGTCAAACGCAAAAGGTTTTAACTTACCACAACTGCAGCCTATATACACCCTGTGGGGCCCACAGGTGTGATGTGCAGGTAAAAATACCAGGATTTGTTAAGTAGGTAAAAATACCAGAGGAAAAAATACCAGAGGTAAAAAAAAACGAATTTGCAATATTTTGACAAGTTTTTAAACGCAATAAATTAACTCAATTAAATAATTCTATCGTAAAGTGTCTTTGAAGTTAAAATTACCAGAGAAAAAAATGCCAGAAGTTAAAAAAAAAAAACTAAATAATTGATGGTGCAGTTCAAGCACAGTACTAAAACATGCAATAATCCGTTGTATCACTTAGCCTAAATGTATGTTAAGACCAATTCCAGTAAGTAAATCAGCTAGTGTTAGGTTCCCGTCATTATATCGTATTTACAAATTCCTCAAACGTTGCTGCTGTTGTCTATAAGTAAGTTTTACTTTAATATTGAAATTTTTACCTATGGTATTTTTACCTATGGTATTTTTACCTATGGTATTTTTACCTTGGGTATTATTACATATGGTATTTTTACCTCTGGTATTTTTACCGTGTACCGTAAGAACACCACTGTTTTTCAGATTCTATTTTTAGCTTCTTCTTTTGAGTTAGTGTAAGGTTTAGGGTTAGGGTACGGTTAATACTTAATACTTAATATTTAACCATACCCTAACCCTATAAACCTTCCCTAACCCACCTTAACTCTAGGGTTTGGTTATTTCGAGCAGTTAAAAATAGAATCTGAACCAGCAGTGTTCTTACAAGTGCTCACCTTACATGTGCCTATGCTTGCAAAGCTGTCGTGAATGAGAGCAAACAAATGTGCTCACAGGCTTTTATGCGGCCACTTTGAATACCTATGGTTGACTGACCATTGAATACAAAAGGACTGCATGACAGGAATATATTAAATCAGAAGCCAATAAAGAGGCAAAAAAATGGGGAGTGTACTATACTGAAATAACAAAATATGAATATCTTCTTAATTAAGATATTCTACATCAGCATACTTGTTTATGGTATGTAGCGATATAAGGAATGCGTATGAAGGAAGGCGGCTTGAGTAATTCGAGAGCAAGTAAGTAATTATGGTAATTGTCCTATATAGGTACGATAGTACATGCATATTTCACTGCGTCCCAATCAAGCCAGGAATTTTTTTCCATTCTAAGTGTTAATTTGTGCTGCTTGATATAATTTATGTATAAAGAAGTACAGATGTCTAACGTGTTTTAAATCAAGGTTTCGGATTAGTAGGTATATTTATTTATATTTGGTGATTTCTATTAGTTATACATGTTGTAGATCTTAAAATAAGCATTTCCTCTTTATTCTCTATAAAACACACCCATGCAGTATTTAGAGGTGTGTTTAAGCAGGGAGGTGATATCAAACCGGAAGTGGCCCATATCTTTGCAGGTGATAAAATCCAAGATGGCCGAAATAAAACCGGAAGTAGCCAACATTTTTTTTATTTTTTAGCTACAGTGTTCAAATTTGGTTATATTGCGGCCATCGTATATTTTATCACGTAGTTCGTTAGAGTGTCCAATTAGATGCCTGGATACAAAATTAAACCATGTAGCCAAAAAAATTACAAAGATATGGGCCACTTCCGGTTTATGGCGGCCATCTTGGATTTCATCATGCTGGATTCGGCTGGTTTTGGGTGGTTTTGGATGGTTTTGGGTAGTTTTGGGTGGTTTTGGCTGGTAGCACGGTTTAGTAACACCCATTCTTTTATCACTTTCAAGCCTTTCTTGTACAAATGTTATACTGAAGCATCGTCCGCAGTTTACGCGTAGATTTCGTAAGCTGCTATTGTTCAGTACTCTGTTATTAGCTGTACTTACTGAAATGACGTTTTGGGAAGGGTGTTATTCAACGAATAATTACGAAGCCACCAGTTCTGCGACATTATCTAACATAGTTGAATCT
>JAYJLZ010172742.1:0-11034 GCA_036873915.1 Tubulanus ruber | reverse complement strand
ATAAGTCTTCAAATGACCAAGAATCGGTATTATGTTATGGCTTCTAGTGACGTTGCGTATAACGTCTCTTGGTAACTGTCCTAGCAAAACCGGAACCAATAAATCACAGTATGATGATTGTTCTTTGTCCAACGATTGGATGTTGTACAACAGCAGTAAAACAATATACAACAACAGGTCCATTCTCAGCGAAAAGGGGCAATTAAGAAACTTATTAATTTTTTTAATTTACCACAAGGTTCCGTGAAAAGTCATATGAAATGTTATTGTACTGTATCTGTATTTTTCAAAAATAAAAAAAGGATCTCATTTTCTTGCTTTACAGCTTGGAAGTTCCATTTTCCACACGCCACGTACGTGACTAATTATATTTGAAATGGTATCTTATGTTTGCTGTCAAGAGGAATTATACAAGAAATCCCTAACATTTACGAAAACTAGCCTATATTTAGATGCATGCTTTACCGTTTGTAATGAGCGCAACCAGACACTCCAGAAAACTATCGCGTTGGAATACAATGAGCTATAGATCCAGAATGCAAAAATTATGAAATTCACGTTTCATATTTTTCCAATATTTTCGACCAGATTTCTGGCACAACGTGCCTGGCTGTTACATGTCAGAGCCACGACCTTGTCAAAAGGATACCACAGTTGATCTACGACCCTAGGTTCTCTGAATCTATTTGGACTGGCATTTTCAAGCACATGGACCTCCACATCACTTTCATCAATGGAAATAATCCTCCCCTGGGTAGGGCCCCTCGTCGTACAAAACAACGATCTATTGATCGCTTACTAATTTATCAGGGTTTATTGATAGAGAAACCTTTGTTTCCTGATAAACCAGGTTCAGGTTATCGTCTACTCTTTTTCTTTGGGAACTTTTTTATTGACAAGTATTCATCTTTGCCAGCTCTCTCGCACACATTTCATGTCACTACCTACATAACATTTCTCACAGTAACAAGAAGTTTTAGATGCAACGATGTTGTCTTTATCAACCCCAACCACAGAATGAAAAGACATGGTGCCCTTGATTGGTTTTAATTTCTCAGTAATTGCATTCAATTCAGTGGTATCTTTTGTGACTTCATCTTTTGAGAGAAAAACGGGTTTAATTTTGCTTTGGACCATGTCGGACACAGCCCGTAAAAATCGTTTGCGTCCTGAATGACGGCTACTTAACGTTTAACAGCATCGTCCGCGTTTGATTGTCCTGCCCAGACCATCCGCTCAGACCATCACAATGTCCCTTTCCGTGACCAGCCTCAAAATAATTCCAGACAGCCATTGAAAACAAATCATGATGGGCTGAAACAATCTTGAATATGGATTTATTACGTTACTGGCTAGTTGGACTGTCAGTTCAATAGTGCACAAGATCAAATGAGTGATATTCTTTCATCAAGGGAAGTATTTTCTTCAACATAGCAAATATTGTAAGGGCCTTATGAAGGGCCTTATGCGACATCTCATCAGAAATTACTACATAATAACCATTCTTTAGCACCCCCTCTTTCATGTAATAAACCACAAACGGGTGTATAGTGACTCCTACTTGCGCCCAGTAGGCCGACAAGACATCTTCAAACACGCGGCACGTATAATTTTCGGCAAAAACCATTTGCAATATTATCTCATTATCTGATAATTTGTTCTTAAGGATCCTGCAATTACTAAATTGGGTTTTCAACCTTTCAGAATGACATACAAAATCATTGACTTCTGTTGAAAATAAATCTACAAACTGAAATCAAGAAGCTTAAGTTTTTTCTTCCCGTCCTCGATTTCAATTTATTTCCATTGCTGGAAATAGACAACCTTATCCGTAGCCAGCTGTTGAAGCTTCTGAAAAGTGCTGATCAGAGGCTGTTTGATGAATGATTGTGGATTTGTTATCAATATCATTTACTACTTTTGACAACCCACGCAATTTTAGAGCCATGTTTTGACATTTTTGGCATGGCAGATGTTTCGAGAAGCAAATGACATATTTGATGTGTTCAGGACGAAATCGGGCAAAATGAGCTTAAGAAATAGTTACAGTCGGGTTCTCTGAAAAGAATTTACAATGCAAGTTTGATATGTAGTCAGTCAAAATTCTTCGTTGTTTCTTTTCTGATTTCATTTTACTAGACTTGGCGGCATATTTTTTCCCTGGTAACATTCTTGAAACATCATCATATTAAAACTGCGTGACAGCACTTTCTAGTGACAATGCCGAGGCGGATTTCTTGCGTTCTTGAGTCACCTAAAATGTAATAAAATGCCACACATACAAGTTATCATATCTTTTGAGGATATAAAAACTAGAGGGAGACCACGGACACCGTGCCAACCTGGAATTACGGATGCTAAAGGAAGGCAATAGTTCGTTGGAACTTAAGTCCCTAGTGGGCTAACAATATATCTTAAACTAATAATTAGCTACTTACTAGAACTAATTTCGTCAACGGAATATCAGCAACTTTTTCCCGGGAAATATTGACAGCTACTTCACCAATTTACCTGCCACAATGTTTCTTTCAGACGATTTTCTGATTCTTTACTTTCTCTCAGTTCACTCACTATCACCTGGTGAAAGAGCAATGCTCTACGCACAGCTGGGTGCCTTCTTGGGCTCAAGCCTGACAGTCGTAGTATACGATCAGAGCTGGTCCTAGGTGGTGCGGGAGTTTTGTCTGGACAGGACAAGTGGTAGAAACAGTATACCTAGTAGCCCTATGATTGGCTCTATCTGCTTTTTTGGCGTATTTACAGATTATAATAGTTCCTTTCAGATTCTTTGATTCTTTCTAATTCAACTTTCATTTGCATTAAAGCTCGGTCCCTTTTTTACGCCTAGCTTTATTAGCATTTTCGCTACTCGTCGAAGCACGCACTGAGAACAGAAATTTTAATATTATATTTGATTCTTATTTGCACGACTTTTGCGTGCGCGTTTGGTTTCCGCTGCTCTTCGAATTTTCAATTCCATTTTAGATAGCTCTTTCACCAAAACGTAATATCTTTTTCGCCTCTCCGCCTCTTTCCCATTGCACAATCCCTATTTCAGCCTTTATTCTTTCCATATAATTATTCTTTCTGTGTCTGTGCCCTCGATTTCGGCATTTCAGCATTAAAATTACGAAAAATCTTTCCTAAACAACAAGTTTTACTGATAAAGAACGACTGCTTGAAGTTTTCTCCAACATATATATATATATATATATATCATTCCATCCATCAAAGATCCTTGAACACTACTCGCTCCGACCTCTGCATATTTACATGTATAGTTCTGAAATACTGAAAACTGGTGTATCATATTATATATGTGCCGGCAGAGACAATAAATTAGCGAATACCTACCATCTGCCGGCACATATTATATAATATCGTCGTAAAATACGCTTGAAATATTACCTGCGCCGCGCTAAATGCGCCCATGTGCGGGCCCTTTAACGTTTTTTTTTAATTTGGCCGCTCCATTTTGTGCCATATGGCCGTCTATGCTTCCCAATAGTGCTTTTAGTGTCCAACATATTTGCCGCTTCACTTTCTATAGCCGCAGCTGTAGAGATATCTATCGAATATTTAAGTGTCGGAAATCTTGGAAAACCCATCTCCTTTAATTGCATCTAATTTTCAAAAATTTCTGGCAGAGGACCAACAAACACAGCTTCGTGTATAAACTGTATTTGAAGTGGTGGATCAAATCCTATTGGTGGAATTTTTTCCGCACCGTTGTAGGATCGGTGAATGGTCCACCTTGACTGAATGGTCCGCATGTTAGCGTTTCTGTGCATGCGTCAAAACTGAATACTTGGTAAAGTCAGAGAGGTGGGATCTCCTACCTCCCTAGTAAAATCAAATGTTATAGAACCTTAAGATATAGTACAAGTGGAATATGTATTTTAGAGAACAAGGGGGACTAATCACTAATTTTGAAACGGTCTATAGCGACTAACAAGCACGCGGCCATATTGTATGCACATGCGCAGAAATCGATCCGCCATTTGACGCATGTGAAAAACGATAAGCGGAGTCTGTGTAGTCGGGGGCTGATGAGTCTACCACACCGGTACAGACAATTAATAACTGCTTCAGGTTTTCTGCATCCGTTGACTCTTCAAAAATGTAAAATGAAGCACCAGATTTATTTCGGATTGACATATTATTCGTTATATACTCAGAGTATTTTAACAGAAATTTGGTCTTTCCGTACATTCCAAATTTTCTAAAAAGTCGTTCCAAAAATAAATCATCTGATTCTCCATTATCCTTTTATTACTATTGACAGGACTCAGACTTTCAACTTTGGCCTCAAACAACGTCGTTTACCATTAGCTCGGGATATGACTTCATAAAGAATAAAACATTATTTTCCCCTAGGCCTTCCATCAACCTATAAATAGCATGAGATAATGACTACTATATCTACATTCAGACATAATTTTTAATTTTAGTAATAAATACATGTATAGTACGTCGATTTATAATTCATTGCTTGCTACCCCAAGTTGATCTCTGATACGTGGTCACGGCACGTAGCTTGGACTACCGAATACATTTAGAATACCATTATAATAATATGAAAATTTAACAACGAACAAAGCAATTAAATTACCAATGTAAAATACTCACTGTCGCAGTGGCTCTTTGATTCTTGGTTATTTTTGTTGTATATCGCAAATATCAAACAACCCGCTTTTTCTGCTGATTGTTTTCTTAGAACACAACAATCATCCGAACACCTAATGCATCAAGGGTTAAATACTTGGAGTGATTTTCTCCATGAAAAATATTTGAATGTTGCAATTCACAATACTGCACGACGCAAAAATTCCCTCAATCCTCCAGCGTCAACTCCAGGTTCCCCAGTAAATACCACATGGAGTTTTTTGGTAGGGTTCCACGATGTCCTTAAAAAAGCTCTGTTTCCAGCATCGAGTACGTTTCGCCTTTCAAGTTTTTCAGGATTTCTTCAAATGATGAAGGGGCATACAGGCTAGTGACGTTAAGTGAAACTGTAGGCGTATCGGCGTTAACGAATCGGCTTTCAGATTGATTATTAATTGATTCAGGTATTATAGACCAGGCTGAAAGTGAGCTAGGTATCACTTTGAGGCGATTTTTTCTCATGTGGTTTTTCTTAACTAGAATTTTATGAGGAATTCAAAAATCTTTGGTAAAAAGCCCAAATCCTGAACGCAACCCCCGAAAAAGGCGCTTTTTCTAAAATGGCCGCCAAAATACCAGTAAATTTCCTTATTACATCTTAAATTAGCATTTTGAAGCCAATTTATTTGATAAAATGGTAGTTAACATATCAAATTGTAAAGTGCAGGTTACTTGAACACCATATAATACAAATGTCTTCTCACAAAAAGTTGCTGTCTTCAAAATGACTGTCAAAATACAAGAAAAGTATAATTATGATACAAATTATCCCTTTTCAAGCAAGTTTGTTTGATATAATGACAATTTCAGTGTAACAACGTCATCTACAGATAAGTAAGCACAAAACATTTACCACAAATCATCATAAATTGTCACTAGAGGGTGCTATTTTTCAAAATGGCCACCAAAAGTTCATTTATGTCCTATATACAATACCAATTACCACTTTCCAAGTGAAGTAAATACTAGTATTTGATATGTGATCATAGAATCAATGATAATTTGCCTTTGATTCAAGAAGCTGTCCGTCAAGGGTTACAACTCTTTTTTGGACATTAGCACACTCAGAATCGGGTCAATTAGTCTGGTTTTGTTTTCACCATTGTCGAAAAAACTTTTGAAATCTCGTGGCAACTGTGTATGTGCTGACCGCAAACTATAATTTTGGATGCCATTCCAAGTCTATTTCTTTCAACTGATTTGATACTCCGCGGCAAGTAGGCATCGGCAACAATATCAACTCTCTTGTAACCTTTAGGGATGCTTTCAAATACCTTAAATGCAAAAGCTTCAAATGTGTCAGGGAATGATGTAAATGTTCTAATCAATGCCATCAAGACAACAATTTAGGCAGCAACAGTTTCCTTTGCCGGTAGTGTGTTGGTAGGATCCAGAAAGTATATTGTTCTGTACTAGGACTTTCATCAATTCACTTTTTTGGTTGGTTCTTCCTGTACCATCTGCATTGGCCAAGCTCAATGGGACAGCAGTAAAGGGTACTCTAGAGCTTTTTTGAAGTTAATAATTCTTCCATTGTGTGTTGACATAGCAAGAAGCTAAAATTATTCATAAGTTCATAAGCATACTAGTTTTCACGTTGTGAGGCAACCATTTTGAATCGGATTGACCTGAAATTTGCATGTTTTAAGACTAGCTGCATAAATGAGGGAGACAACTTGAAAATCTATTTATTTTGCGTTAAAAAATGGTTTGCGATAAATTGGCTGAAATGCGCTCCTAACATGTTTTGGAGGCAAAAAAAATTTGGGATATTTTGACCCCCGATAACCATTCCAGGGGCTGGGAGCTCTGGAGGGAAAAGCTCAGGGCCCTTCGACTCCCCATTGCTGGTTTCCTATAAGTACCATATGATGCCATATTCCTTAATACCGTTAAAGGTCACATGCTGTCTAAATAAATTTACTCAAATACATTTTTAACCGTACAATATAGTCCTAAACTATTTTACAAAAATGATAAAATAAATAAAATTGTGCCTTTTTGCAAATAAATCGGTATTTAAATTTCACTTTTCTTCTGTCCGCGTGAGCCTATGTATAACGACTAGTTTCCGCGACGATCGCTAGTGGCAGGCTGATATCGGCTAATAGCGACGTAGGTTCCGACAAAAACAATAGCTGATTAACGCCATTTCTATTGAACTGCGAACACAACGAAACTTAAATAGCTTACAAAATAACATCAAAATAACGATAAATAAGTCTGAAAATAGTAAAAAGATTCGCGTATGTATCATGGATGTTTCATCCGGGGCAGTGTGTTTCTAGTCGGTGCAGTCCATAGTCAGAAATTACGTTTGGGACTATCGGAACCTACGTCACATTTCCGAAGTGCCGTGTTTACAAAATGGAACTAATCGATTTATTTTAATATTTAAACAGCGAATTTTCTACGAAAAAAGCAAAACTAGCATAAAATGCTGATACAGTATGATGACAATATTTTTTCTATTATATACAACTCGGAAAAAGATCGATAGTGAATTAGACAGCATGTGACCTTTAACGATGTATAGGCGCAGGCGCTTCTTGTAAAAGTCTACGAAATACAAATATGGCTGCCAGTCGGCCATTTTGAAGAAAAAACGCGAAATCAGCTCGCCCCACATAAAAATTGCTGTTAATACATTTTTATTGGAAGTTATGCTAAATATAAGTAAAAAACCTTATAATTATAAACTTATAACTTATAATTCCTGGTATAAATCAGCTGAGGACATGTCATTGGCATAGCAATAGTTCGAACAACCTGGCCCCGAAAACAATACTATGGGGTGGCTCAGAAAAAGTGTCCCATGACCAATAGAGTTGCTATTGTGATGACTGGCTAGAATTTTACTTCCAGGTTGTCAAGTCTCTTGATATCAGCGATAACATTAAAATGCAAATATTAAAATTCAAAATATGATAGAAATAATTTACGTTTACGTCATTGTTTATTAGATTAATAATCATTCGTTAATGATAGTAAACTACAAGGGATGAAACGTCTACATATTTTCTTTTGTGCAAACTGTGCGGCGGAAGTTAATGCGCATGCGCAGTTCTCTATTTAACCCTTCAATTTCTATTATTTTCGAAAGATTTTTTGTGATTTAAAAAAGATTTCTCAAGTAGTTCGTGTGTGTGTATATTTTGTGTTATGAGATTATTTATATATGTAGAGTAGTATATATATTCCGTTATTCCGTTTGTCGTATAGGTAGAGAGTTTTCTTATAGTCTCTCAGTCGGGCTGTACATATCATAGATCCAGAATTAATCTAGTCGTCCTTTGAATGCGTCTATTGTTGAGGTTGAGGTTGTTCCAGGTCATGGCTATCCTGTTTGTTAAAAGTTGTTTCCGGTGTGGGTACGGGTACTTCTGACTGCTATCGATTCCTGATCCTCGGGTAGATTTATTGTTGAAAACTTCGACAAGGATTGGTGTTTCAAGACTATTGTGGTTGTGAACTTGTTTGTAGGCTCCAATAAGGTCTCCTCTGTGTCTTCGGTGTTCACGTGTTGGAAGTTTAAGTTCTTTTAATCTTTGTTTGTGAATCTGATGGGTAAAACTCTTTTTAACTATGTGTAGTCCCAGGTCTTTTTCTTGCGTTAGTTTTTTAATTCTACTGAAGAGTTGGTCGCTTTGTTGTATATGTTGTTTGTTATGATGTTTTTTGCCTACCGGTAATCTCAAAATCCCACATTTTTCTGCGTTGAAGTGGAGCAGCCTTTTGTTTGCCCATTGTTCTAGTTTTTGTAGGTCTTATATCTGGCATTTCGTTGATATAGCATTACCAACAGTGAAGGACATTGGAATCTGAGCATGCGTCAACAACAATAGCCGGCCGTCACGCGCGAGTTAATAGTAATACGTTTGCCCAATGATGGGAATTATCCTTATGGTGAAAGTGTACGTTACACCGTTATCTTAGTATAAAAGTATGCAATACTTCTAGTATTTACAAAGTTTGTATAATTCCTTTTTCAACTTGAAAAGTGTGTCATTTCCCACAATTTACACTGTAATTTTTTAATTCGAATGTGATTTTTCCGATTTCATGGCGCACTTTGAACTTAGTTATTTCACACAATAGTTGAAGCGACTACTTTAAAGCATACAGTTAGCATATAAATATCAAATACCTTTCAAAAATATTTATACTTCATTTTTTAATTTAACTTCGTCAAAAATTTGTTTTTGTAAAATAGTTAATAATCAAAGTTGTTAATCTGGAAATGCGAAAATCAACAAATTATACTTGCTCGTTATTGTCTGTTAGTACTGTATGTATCGTGCGAAATCACGCTATATATTGACATAAAACTATTTCCTTTTATATTACCCCAACTCCCTGATATTACAAAGTAGCGCCTAACTAAGTCATACAAAGACATTTTTGAAAACTAGAAGAATGCTCTGCATAAATTCTAGGAACGTTTTATGTGTATTTCGGTGCGACAGTGGACTAATAAAATTGCAAGTGACCAACAGATTTATTTATTGGACAATGTTGTATTGTCTACCATCGATTATTTTAAATATATAAAGATTTTGAAATATTTCTCGCCGGGTTTATCCAGTTATTCGCCACTTTCGATTATCTGCCGAAATTCAGAATGTCCCAAGTATGGCGGCCATATAATCGAGGGTAGACTGTATTTTAATTTTAGAGTGAACAAGCCAGTAGGAACCCAGGTTCAAACCACAATTGCCTCGTATGTTGAAGCCCTTCGGGGTTGTAGCGTACCCCTGTGAATATGGCACCTTCACTCTGGGTTACAGGTTCAATCAGCCTACTTGCTTGGCAGGCAGCATCATGGTATGGCCATGGAGTATAATTGGGAGAAAAATGCAAATACGGGCGACACTATATCTATACGATAGCTATTGAACGGATTCCAGCTGCCGAATTTGAGCTGGCTCTTTCTTAATACCGTAAACCAGCAACTCGGTAGCTATGCGTTTATATACTAAGGTGTCTTTTTTTGTCCCGACGAACTGGGCCTGTAATATCTTCTCTCTTCCAGACACCGAGAAGCGCTTTATTTTCCGTATTTGTCCATCGAGACATGGTGTCTGCTTTGTAAAAACCGATTTGTTTTGTAAAAAAACGTGAAAAACTTGCAAATAAAATATATCTGTACCCGGAAGTAAAACGGAAGTGAAGAACGGTCCGCTGACATCTGCAAAACTTTTTCCAGTTTTTTCATTGCTTCTCACATTTGTTTTTAGTCTCATGGTTTTTAACTCAGCTTTAATATCATTTATTGTATCAGGAATTGGTTTCGATAGGAAAGGATCAACATAAATATTTCCACTTATTTCGCCTTAGATCCTTCGCTTTTTTTCATTGGCATTATTTTTTTTAACACAGGTCCAAAAATTCTCATCAATTTTTGTGTATTTTCGCTTCTTTCTTGACGTTTCACCTAAATGTTCAACTCGACCTTTTGGTGGCATCTGCTCGATTACATTTAGAAAGATGTGCCTTTTTGACTATATCATTAATTTTTTCAATATATTGTCCACTGTACCTTCTTAGATAACCATATTTGTGAATAATGGTTGGTACATGGTTAACAAATACATACACGTATGGTGTAATATGGCTCTCTTGAAACTTTTGAAACGTTTATTACCCAAGCTGAGAAAGGTTTCTACCCATGACTTGGCTTCACTAAATAGTTTAAAATGATAATCTTTTGCATTATTCCGTAGCTTTGACACATCAAGCTTAGTGTATTCATGAATAACACTTGTAATTTATGTGGAAGTTGGCTCAGAAGTTTTTTAAGATCTGCGCCCTGGAAAGAATTCCACTCTAGCTTCCCTGTGCCTTTTTGCGTCAAGGATCTTTAGTTTCCCAGATTTTAAATATTACACCACACTGTCCTGCTAATTCCATGATTTTTTTTTAATTGTTCTCCAATAATTCATGAAGAATCATGATCACTGTTGGTCTCAAACCTAACCTCATTTTCATAATCACTTGCATCAAAAATCAAGTTTCTCACTTATACATCACCAATTCTTAACAAATGCAACTCATCAATCACAACACAGTCTTCTTGAAAGATAGGAACATTATGAACAGAGTCACGTGATAAAATAACATCATCACAAATTGATTTGTAAGTGCGTAACTTTGGGGGCGTGTGGTATAAATCCCATGGTTTAGACATATCAAAACGGTTGTCTTAATGAACTTTACACCAAGGACATTAGTCTGGGAGCTAGCCAACATTTTATCAACAGTTCAGCTCATTTGGGTTTGAGGTGTGGAATCACTAGAGGGTCACTCCCTTACAACAAAAAGGGCAATCTTAAGTTTCAAAGGTGTGGCTAAGGGGTCAAGGGGAGGCCC
>JAYJLZ010172409.1:0-11046 GCA_036873915.1 Tubulanus ruber | reverse complement strand
ATTATTTCGTGTCGATTGTTGACGAGTTGGTTGAGGTGGCAACAAACACAAGAAATTTCTGAACGGCGGCTTAAAATGACGTGAAAAAATACGGGTGTTCTAGAAATTTTGTCGGCGGGGAAAAACTTGAACGAAAAAAAGGCCGTCGGGGAATTTTATTTTTTTCAAAACTTGTCGGCGGATCCGTAATCCAACTAATAAAAAAAGTGTGGCTTTAGACACAAGACACAACCCTGATGAAATCAGTCGATTGCAGTCACTTTTTTGTAGACAATTTTCTATTTATGTTATGAGAAACCATTCTCATAAATTTAATAATTTGGAGCAATAAAACAATAACTATTTTTACTCGAAAAACATAAAACTAAAAATGTGTTTCGATGCGATGAAACGATATTATATTGAAGGAAAGAATGGGATAAAGTCTACAACTGAATTCACACAAAATGTAGAATAACAAAAAAAAATACAATTAAAAATAAAATGATGTAAAATGATCAACCACTTTATTCTGATGCTTTATTGTTTAATCTTGGATGGTTATTTCAGTTCTAAACAGAATTCATACGTGAATTTGTGAGCTTTTCGTGTGGCTATGACACAACGTTCTGTGAAGTGAATTGTCCCGGAGAAAAATTTTCTGTTGACATAATACCGATTTTCTGTCGACATAATATCTCAGCCGAAAGAAGTTTCCAGTAAGAATAGTTTTTTTTTCACAATCTACTTCCCGGCGAGATATTATCTCGACGTGGAAACTATTTTCGGCCTGGGAAATAATCTCGATAAAAAAAGTATATCTAATTGTAAAATTGTTTCGGCTGAGATCTGAATTATACAAAGTTATAGCCATTACATAGCTTCTAGGACAATTGGCCCCCACAAAAATTAAAAAGCAAAAAAAAACAATATTTTAATTTAAAAAAAATAAATCAAAACTAGTTAATTACCGTCATACACGTCAAACATTTGATCGAGACTATCATATCTGCCATTTTTATCACTGACTGAGATTTTAAAAAAAGACTGAAAAAACCATCATAATACCAAGAATAACCCTGCTGATATTTTTACTATGAACAACTTGTAAAAACTGTGTTAAAGTAACCTGAATCGAAAAATCCTTGAATTACTCTTCCGTAATAAATAAAGAACGTGAATCTACGGAATATTCGTGTAACTACTCATTCGCCATCTGATGATATCATTCATTAAACTTGCGATTTCGCGCATCACTTTCGAGATGTAAAATCTGACGTTGTGTATTGACATTGTGTTGGTGGAAGGACAGATTATTTTACTATTATTTTATTCCGTCGAAATTATTAAGAAGGATGGCGGTACGACGCCATGAAAGTACCACGTGTCTATCGGGATTTTTTTTCAAATTTTGAGACTTAGATTATTTTGCAGATTACAGTTAAGTTGGTTCGGTTTATTTGTTTTGAAAATATATCTGAATGCTATATCCTGTTAGTTACTGAACTGGGCTATATAAGCGCGGTAGGAAAAATATCGGGTCCTCATACAACCACAACCAATAAGTACCATTGCAAATCTCGTGAATCAATGTGTGACGTATCTTACCTAACATGTAATGAATTAAACAATAGAAACAAAAGTTTAACTAAATCGCATGACGCGACCGAACTCTCTACAAGGTGCGTTCCCATTTTCGTAGCCATCGTGCATGAAACGTCAGTCCATTATGAAGATGGATTATACAGAAAAATTACACGACTGGTAAACAAATCAAACATAACGATAAACAAGGTTTTAAAAAAAATTCCAAAAAATCCTAAATTTTTTTTTTAAAAATTACAACCAAAGTTAATATACTTATACGAAAGTGAATAATTTACGAAAATAGGACGGAAATATTCATGGTTAGACATAAAGGGGTCTGGGTTATAATGTCTGAAACATTAAGAAGGTAAAAATGACAAATGTGCTACTTCACTATACACTTTAAGCACCATGAGCGTCAGGCTGAGGAAAAAAACCAGCAACTGAGGATTACTCAAGTAGGTAGCGACTTACAAAATAAAATACATTGCCTAAACATCATGCTTCCATGGTACTTAAAGTGTTGTTATATACCTGGCGCACGATAAACTAAGACAACATTAACATGCTTATATAAACATACAAGGAGCACTTACCGACGCCTTCGGGAAAATATGACAAAAAAAGTATATCAGAGTCAGTAAATATGATGCATACATAGCCGGAGGTAACTTATTATAACTTCTGTTAATGATATTTTTAAGAGATATTTAATTAGTCATTTTAAACCGAAGCAATTAAAGTAAAATAATATTTTAAAACCACATTCATTATTTAGAAACTTGATTATGACACATTATCACAATCTAGTCATTTAATGTACAGTACTTAATAAGGAATCATAAATCCTCCAAATAAATAATTAACTACATTAACTTTGCTACTTAAAAGGAAAGAAAGCTTTCTTTAAAATTTAACTACCTAGAATGAATCTATATTTAAAAGGCCACCAACAAGATGAATTATAGATAATCTTTCCAAAAGGCAACTTACATAAATATATACATTTCTATAATCTGTGAACTAGTTTTTAAGACGATGAGTTAAATTTCGCATTAAACCCATATATTCTTTTACATTTTCCATAGAATTTCTGTCTTTATTAACATTAAAACACGTCCCTAAGACGACATCCATTAAATAATCTTTCGTTGTGCCTATTTAGTTCGACTTGACTCGACTAACCCAACACTTTTAAACTGATAAGCGCAAAACAGATTCATGACTTCTCGGGAGATTTCCATATGTTTTCAACAGCTACACACGTCTATCACGAACACTCTATGACAGCAAGGGAGTCAGCATTCAGTGACAAGTGAACACATAAACGTAATTCATTATCTCAAGCGTACTAAATTTACGAAATGCACCTACTAGCTGCCATTAAACCAACCGTTAATACAACTACGGACACATGAAATAATAACATCTTTACTTGATTAATTACTTAACATCTTAACTTGATTAATTACTTGAAATAAAATATATTTATATGTTTCCATCAAATTTATAATTATCAATTATTATTATTCATTATATATTTAAGTAGTTTAAGTATTGAATGAACCAGATATTTATCTCAAAGAAACTTCAAACGCACAGAACTAATCCATCAACTGATAATTGTATTGATTATAATTTACAACCTGAATATTATATAGAAATCATTTTAGTATTTTAATTCCAGTCGTAATGATGACTATGTACTAGTTGCATGACGACAACACTCGCATATAATTTTTGTCACTTATGTTCCATCTAGTGTCAAGCTGCCGAAAGATTTTCGATCGGCTGGCTTACTAAATGATGGTTTTTGATACCACTAAGTTACTGGTATCAGACTGAAGGGCAGGCTTTCAGACTATCCTACCGCTAATGGGGTCTGCGACTATGCTATTTTTAACATTTTTTGATCCATGAAATTATCAAAGCACATGTTGTATTTGGGTTGATGTTTAACAAAGCTTCTAGAAATACGTCTAGAAAACTAAGCGATGGTTGGTCTGATACTAGAAACACTAATCAGAAATATTTATGCTTGTTAAAGTTCCAACAACGTTAAAATAGATATAAAAAATAACAGTTCCTCAACAATCACATAACCCAAGACAATGAACGATCGCCCGGGGTGTTAGTGTGCACAAATATAATTAGATTGGGATAGCGGCACTCCATCTAGCTCGTATTTCTCTCAAAATTAATTTGATTACATTTAAATTATAGATAATCTTTAACGGAGAAATTGCACTCTTAATATTATATAGTCACCATCAGTCTTATGATCGAAATAAGAAAAGTATGGAATATCCTGGAAAATTACGCTAAACTACTCTATACGAAAAACGAAATCGCCCACAAAATCATTGAGAGAATCGACAGTTTCTTGTCCATAACTTCGAAATATCAATCATTGAAGCCAGTCACTTTTAAATTGGAGTTTTTTATAATTTTGTTCCACAGTGTTATATTTAAAGTGGTTGACATCTTTGTGCGTATATAGTTAACATCACCATAAAGAGTAGATTTATCTACACAATGGTTCATTGGACCAAAGATTTTAACATATTGTAAAGATCTGAACATTTCTTATTTAGAAAGTTTTAAATACAGTCAGGCCTGGCTGCTCAGAAATATGATACATTTATACGTGTATAATGGGGGGGGGGCTGCACAAAGTTGAATGTTAGACTATGACATTCGGGATTCGAAGACGTTCATAAAAACTCATTGTTACAGGACATTGTAGCATGTAATAATACAGCTACCTATAATGACTGCTACCGAAGATATTTAATTAACTGGTCCACATTACGCAATACATTTCGTAACGTCATCAATGAATTTCCCAATTTAAAGTAGTCGTTTCGGTTCGTTTTACGTCCTCGTTTTAGAGGCAATTTGACAGAACTTGACAGTTGGAACTTTTCCTTACTCTGACATGACGAGAAACCAGTTTCATACGTCATTTATCAACGATCATTCAAGTTGAAGCTAATGTTTCAAGTTGTGTTTTTGTCACGACAAATTACACACCAGTATAAAATAACCCGTGTCAGCCTGCGATACACACGTTCCTAAAATAAGCATCTTTCTCCATCTTGTGCTTTTAATTCTATTCTATTATGTCGATTCCCTCCATTTTTAACTATTCTGTTTTTTCTGGAGCTTGATTTCCCAACCGATGTTAAGTCTTAGAAGACATACACGCCCAACTTTCCTTCACAATAAAATTTCCTTCTTTTGTCTGTTTTACAAAAAGATTAACACATTCTCGTTTTTCTATATAAAATTTTTTTTTAACCTAGAAACGTCGTTCTTGTCTTCTCGTATCCTTCCTTAGGTCACTGTGTTTCAAAACGGGGAAATTCGCCGACCAAAACTTATCATCGTCATAGTGACATCCTCGAGGCTAACAAACAATTGTCAAATGAAACCATACCTTTATTCTTCCAACAGCTTCTTGTGCCTGCATCATCCGCATGGCTTTCGACGGTTGCCCTTCCGAGATGAGTTGCGTAGAGCCGAGATATCGAGCCCGGAATAAAACACCCTCGATCAAAACTGTAGGTTCATCAGGATCAGATATTGCCACTAGAAACAAAAAATAAATATGAAATCATTCGAAGGGATCTAGCTTACTACGCTGGACATAATCTATCGACAATTTTTAAAAAATGAAAATAACTGAATTGTTAGTATGTATGGAAATTAGATAAAATTTTTAACTGCCTTATGAGGAAAAAACTTCTGGTGTCTTCCTTCTGTCCAACCTTTAAAACACATTTGGATAAAAAGTTTTGAAAAAATTTAAGATCTACATTTAATACTTATGGTATTATAGGTCATAAAACGCATGTCATATCAACACTAGAAACGTTGATATTTAAAAGTTACTACATGTTAATGGCAATGTTTCAATCTTGAACTCTTAGAGTGAATATCTACAAGTATTAAAATAAATATCCGCTCCAATAAAAACTTCCTTCAGCTATTGTTTATAATAGTTACCATTTCCCAAAAAACGACATAAGACGACATTATATGACAACAATTAAAGTATATTATATAATATGGTCTATAATCAAATTCTAGATCTACCAGAATTAAAGAAACATAAAGAATGTGCACTTGCACCCAGGGAAACTCCATAAACAAAGATTTGATACCATTGAGAAAAATAAAGATTTAGCAATCACTCCAATAGTGATAATGGTTTATGATACAAAGTCCAGAAAACTGTAACCATTTTAAATTGTTCAAAACTTACGAACGAGTGTCAATGCTTGTTATTTTAAAATAAAATGTTACCGCCAGTCAGCCATATTTGAAAAATGCATTTTTTTTTTAGGATCAGATAGGTGACAAATTTTCTGTAGACCAATTTGGTCAATATCTTTGATGACGCCAATATATTAAAATCACCATCACATTAAATGTTCGAGGAAGGAAGACATGTTGGCTTGAGAGATTTAGCTGAAGAAATATGATCTCTAGTGGGCCATTTTGATACGAGCTTTTCAGTCTAATTTGGATGAAATCTTCTACTACCCGGGTTTGAAATACATCCATGCATTACTCGAAAATGACAACGTCAAATAACCCGATATTTCAGCTTTATAGTAACTCAAGTCAAAGTAACATTAGGGCTTTTTATTCACTTTAAGTACATTCCCCTCGCTCTGGTAACCTGCAGATAAGTTTTACAATTTAATGTAGATCTAATCAGCTTTATGAGTTCATATATGTGAAGCCACCTTTTAATGAAAGCAGATTTTTGCGGTTATAATTTAGCATGTAAAACCACCTCCCAATTATCGCACATACCACATAATGTCGACAACAAGAAAATGAAGTCCCTTAAACCACTAAAGAAATATGTCTAAAAATTACCTATATAAATTAACCGAAAATCTAAGATTCTAAATAACGAACCGAAAATCTACGATTTTAAATATCGACCATCTCGTCAAAAATAATCATATTTCAAATGTGCTCGTGACTTTTTAACAATTATTTGAATACGCAATTAAAGCTGAATAATCTGAAGAAACGGTGTCCTGTGAAAAAGTGCAAAATGCGATGCTGATTCTTTAGCCAGCTTTTAGATGTTAACAAGGTCACACATTTTAGTAATACCTTTGATAAATCTTCCACGAAGAAGTAAGAAAGATGATAGATTCAACTAAATATCTTTACGTAAGTCCTAAATTGCGTTAATATTGCAATTACGTGAGACAAATCATCAGTGCAAAAAAATTGGGAGAATTATTTGACCTACATTAAAAAACTTTCTATCACAAATTTTTTCGCTAATTGAAAAATTAGAGAGATGGGAAATGAGACTAATTCGAGAGTTGATTTGGAGACAGTTTCATTTATATCTAGCACTGATGTTTGAATCAGGATCTAACAATATCCGAAATAAATAGAAAATTACTTCCTGTACTAAATATACAAAATCACAGTATGTCTTCCTAAAACCCATGAATATCAAAATTCAGACACATATAATCATAATCAAATAATGACACCCATTACCAAACAAAAAAACTATACATCAAAGAGCACAGCCAACAAACCATGTAACTTACCAACAACAATTAAGTGTGCGTGTAGTACGTACAAGTCACAAGCGTGTGACACATAGGTAAAAAGAAAGAGAAAAAATACATTGACATTTCATGAAAATTGCCAAGTACCGGTAAAATCAACAAGGATACATTCATTAACACAGCATTTACACAGGCCAGACTGAAGAAGGTGACATTGTCAGTGCCAGACTGAAGAAGGTGACATTGTCAGTGACAAGCAACGTAACAAATGCAACACAATAAATTATTATTTCTTATAACTGCATACGTATAATTTTCAGGCTCAATAACTCTACATGTGTACCTGCCTGCCATGTCAAATACAGCACCTCACTTTAATAGTGGTTTAGACATGAATAAATATATAGGAGAGTCATAGTTTTAATCCGTCTGTTATTGGTTGAAACTAATGCTGTGATACAAACAAGTCCTTTTCTGCGTCATAGCGTTGTCAGAATCACGACTAAGATTAGGTGTTTCCGATGATCGAAAAAACTTGTTGGCAAGAAATTCTAATCAATCGAGATCGATACGTGTAACATATGATTTACATGAGTAATGTGGCATCATCTACTTAAACGATTTCATAACAAAACGGTAGAATGAAGAATGTAAATATGGTTCGATGAAAATATGAGGACGTAAACAATTAATGATATTTGATAAAACCTAATTCTATTATTCGCAAGCAGGGGACGGAGATAAAAAGGGCTTAAACCTTGCTCGTTCAAGTTTTATTTTACAAAGTAGAGTAGAGAAGTCAATGAATAATTTTCATCCGGGAGAAGTTGTGTAGGGGTTAAGATAATTACGGAACATATCGGCTTTTTCAATCTAACAAGTCATCTTTTATTCATACAAATTACTCTTAATATTGCACGGTCACAGCATTTTCATTTATTGGTTATTTTTTTGCAGTTACCACAATACGAAAATCTGTTATAATTTCCGAAATGAAAGATCGTTCATGGTAAGTTCTGAAATTGCGTTGTCTACGAAATTTCGCATTTTCCCCTAAGTAGTCCACAGAACTTGTCATGCCCCTTACAATTTACAATATTCACAACTAAAACCAAACACAGCACACAATGTACATGCAAAACATTCACATTCAGATATCCAGCATGTGATCTACTATAGCTTTAGTCTCTCGCTTCAATTTTGAATTTCAAAATATCCATGATTTTTCCATCAAAGTATTTTGGACTTGACCACATACTTAATCCCTAAAACCAATCTCGAATAGAAATATTTCTGATAACAAATGCCATTTCATCTATCTCCGTTTCACTGACTTCATGGTCGAAATACAGCGTCCATGCAATCAGAGCATTCTAAATCGAGGCGTGCAAGCATTTCTAAAATTCTAACTTCTAAAATGATTCGTGCATCGACGGATAACAAAATCTAATAAACATCAGGATCATACAAACATTTCAAAAAAGAAAATATAAAACGTATCTTAAAAGATGTACGACAACTTTAAGAGCCTCAGACAAAACGTGCACGATAAATATTGTTTATGATAAATTGACAGGTTGAATTAACTCACCTCAAATCACTGAACTGAACTCAAACAAAACAAGTGACACTAACAGCTCAAATAAACTAACGACATCGAGATTTGTTTTCAATTATTTTTTAGCTTACATGATTCTTGTCGCTCACCTTCCTTGCCACGGGTTCGCCGCTTTTCTGCCTACAAATCATACAACACATACTATTACACAGCGCACATTTCTTCATAATTACATGTTTTAAATCATAATTAAAGCCGAATTTTTCTTACTCAATAAAAAATTAACTATATACACTGTATTAAAAATTCTATAAATGCTTAGATCTGGTTCTTGATTGATTGTTCATATTGCTCAATATCAGATACAGTTCAAACGTTGAGTTTTATTGAAAAGATATGCTCAACAGTCACCATGAATGATATGACCTTCAAATATCATAAGATGCTTTCCTTCTAAAAAATAGTGTCTGCGCAAAATATAAAAACATAACATCGAATACTTGTTCACATTGGTATGTTATATAATTAAAATAGCTGCCAATAGGGAATATTGCATAATAGACATCCAAAATAAAATAATAATTTCACAATAAATTTATTAAATGATTGTATTAAACACATGCGTTCAATCGATATACACTGTACCACCAATGAAGTCTTAATTTGATATTGACAGGAAAATGACAATAAAACCTAAATAATTTTTCATGAAAACATTATTTCTTGGGTTTCTATACAAACCGAGATTTCTAACATTTTTCGCAATCATAGACAATAAAATGAATCGATATCCTAATATAGTATACATAATACAGTGTAATTAATAAAAGATTAGTTTTCTAAGGACAATAACGCACTAATTACGAGATGTTGTAGGATGGAAGGTATACGTGTGTAGTCTCTTTCCAAATAATTCAATCATGCATAGAAAATATCTTAGCTTCAAATTACAAATACATCCATACAAGATGAAATGTATGGATATATTTTTGGACAAACTACTGTTTTTCTTGCGACAATATTATTTTACTTTCATTACGAAATTGTTGCGAAAACATAATTAAACATTTTTTATGAACATTAAACTTTGCATTTTTAAATTATTGTGTGAAACTGATGATTAAATAATAATGTATAAGGGGTATATAAATATAAAGTGACCTTGTCATTTCTTAAAATAGAACACTAATTTCCTGATATATTTTCATGATTGTCATTTGTGTTGGAAACCCCAGACTTACGCGAGGTAAAGATATTGATTTTATCTTATAAAATGAATGTGTGGATATATAGATTCGTTCTGCATCAATACGTCTTTGACATTAAACATGTTTTATTTTCGAGGGAACCAAAAGTTCTGAGTTATACCTGAGCGCTGCGGTTGACAGGGGGTCGACTTAGTTCTGGTATATCTAGCTTCTCCTCTCGTCTGTATTCTTTGTCTAACAATTGGTCGGTTTCTTCATCTGTGTCAAACTCTACATAAAATAACGATTTCGACAAAAATAAGAATTCTTCAGAAGAGGAATATTGATCGAACAACAGATGCTATATTACCATGCTCTTTAAGAGAGTTAAAATCATGACTAAAAAGAAAAATAAAAGCCTTTAAAATCAGAGTGGTTAATGTAGATCAACAGCCCTGTCGCAACTCGAGGCATACAACAGTGCGAAAAGATTATGCATGAAACATCTTAGTGTGGTATTTAACATCAATTTGAAACGGCCGTGTAAACATGTGCAATTATACAGTTATGAATGAAATTCGGTTTGAAATTTATTGATCACGGTTATAAAATTTTTTTATTACGAGATAAGCATCCGATATTTATTACACACAACAAACAACAATACGATGATGAAATTATGACATAACTTTCAGGAGACTGATCTTAAACATAACAGTTCTCAGCCCGAAAATATTTCCATTGATTAAAAATGTCTTCTCATACAGAATATACAATGGTTGCACTTAAACCAAAGTGACACAGTTAGATAAATAATTATTAAAGCAAATTAATTATAGTTAGAGCAAGTTTATAGTATACCCACAAACCAAATTATCAATTATTACTTAATGATGAAGTAATACTATTTTAAAATAAGCTCAAAATCTTTATTTGATTAACAGATAAAAAACTGCGTGTCCTTCGAGGGAGTAATAGTTTATACAGTAGTACGTGTTCGAACTAAATAGTTGCTTGACATCACCAGTTGGGAACAACACTTCTCCACCGTCTGAGCTTCGAACGCGTGAGAAACACTGTGTGGAAAATGTGTTCCCACATCGAGTATTACTCCGCGTAAAACTGTTCCCACATAGGCGATTTACATATTTTTTTTAAGATTTCAGGACTTTTTGCCCACTTA
>JAYJLZ010172187.1:0-11057 GCA_036873915.1 Tubulanus ruber | reverse complement strand
TAATTACACATTATTACACATGTACTTCATTATTTTTGAAATTAACGAGAAATTCGTGGACAATTTTATCCGTAATACCTCGATATCGTGTTTTACAGTTTTTGTGTTTCCCTTCAACAGTAAATCCGGATAATACAACAAAAAATGGTCGAAAAAAAGGCTCTTGAAAACTTTTTATATTTTATATTTTAAATGCTCATGTTTTTATGTTTGTGTTATAATTACCGTTTTAAAAATGCTAGTTTTTATAACTTATGTACAGGCTGTTGAGACATATGTGTAATGGTCTTTAAACAATAAATATTATTATTATTATTATTATTATTATTATTAAAAGACGACGTTGTCTAAAATGTTGAATACTTACGCTTTGAATTGTACACACGATTGATATGCTCTACATGTGGGATGAATACATGAGCCTCTTGTATAACCGGGCCTTTTATAACTCTAATGAACGGATTTTCGTATGGCAAAGTCTGAAAAACGTGAATCACAATTTACGATTATATTCATTGTCACTTTTATAAAATATATCAACTGCGATCAAGTGTCTTGCAGCAACAATCGAAGTTATAATTATATAAATGAATTACTCAAACTATTAATTCGAAATTAATTCAATAACATTTATATAACTATTTAACATTTACAAGATTGTCTATCTTTGAAAAAAACTTAAAGTTAATGTTCACTGATACATGGTTGCGGTCATGCACATTACCGTGGCAGCGCCGTCTGGCAGGAATAGATATGCTCCACTCTTCTCCTTAGAGCTCCTCGTACCGTACTTCACAAACTCAACCCGAGTTTCAGTCGTAGAATTGTGACACTTACAGAGAGTCGACTAAACGTTAATAAAGAAAAAAACCTGTTAAATACTCAATATAATCAGTTAATAAATAAATTAAATAATAGATTAAAAATTTCAGAAAGATAAAGAATTAACAGATATACATAACACCGTCTCTAGTACACACTGTCCAGAATACTATTCTCATATACATAATATAATATAATATAATATAATATAATATAGGCCTATTTATTTTTCTTCATAGCCTGATTAACAAAAAAATGCAACGTATATTTACAATAACACCGTCTCTAGTACACACTGTCCAGAATACTATTCTCATATAATAACACTCTCTATATAACCCTCTTTATAAAAACACCATGTATAGAATGTCATAAGATATTAACCTTAAGAGTCCCTCGCTTGCCGTCAAACGATGCCTTCAGGTACGGCGTTTCCAACGTAAAATCTTCCACACTACGCTTTTTTACGGTGAAATCTCCGCTGAAATCAACAAAGAATGTGAATAATTTAATCCAGCAAAACTTTATATAAGTAAATCTTTTAATAACATACTAGAACTATTAGGTACATGTAGTAAAGGTCAAGTTATGCATGATTATGATTCTAGTCATTTAAATATCAGTGTGAAATTTTTTTTAAAGTATTATTATCAGAAACGTAAACTTTTAATGTTCAATATTCAATAAAACATGCAATAATTTCAACTGAAAAAATTAGATCTTTTCGGTAAGGTAATAAATGTACGAAGTTTTGTTTGAGTCTAATGAAATTCTAAATCAAGGTTTGTCGAAAAAGAATCCCATAAAATGTCTCCACTAATCTCCCCCAAGGTAATTAATTCAGTCTACACGAAGACGACACTAGACCATGGAGGTATAAACTAGTTTATACCTCCATGACTAGACCTACCTCTTAGTTTCAAGTGGAACACTGCCACTGTTGTACATTACGATTTCAGCGTGGAAGTTGCGAGGATTCTTGCCTGGATCGACCTCCTGTATGGTGTAAGCCGCAATACCCAACGCTGGGACCTTCACGATGAAGTGCAACTAAAAATAAAAAGAGAAACCGCCTGTAACTTGTCTTGCCTTGATACCAGCCAATAGGCAACTAAATAACTCTCAATAAAAATTTCAACCAATATAATTTTCCTCACTTTGAGTATAATATCCAAACTCAGGAAAATTATCTTGATTGAAATTTTTCATCAATAGGCAAATTTTTTTGAAATTTGTCTTGTATACCTTTTGCGATATAAAACTTTGTCATAAACACTAATGAAGCAAAAAAACTTGACTTTGTGACAATGCAATGCTCCTTAATGTTGCACCATATTAATTATGTTTCTTGAATAACTTTTGCAATACAAAACTTTGTCATAAACACCAATGAAGCAAAAAACTTGACTTTGTGACAATGCAATGTTGCACCATATTGATCATGTTATTGAAACCTTGGTACATTTAAACACATGAGCAATTTTTGTATAGTTTCTTTACCCATAAAATCACAAACAAGTGCTAATAAAGGCTTTATACAAATATTCTTTAAAACAATTACTGTATTTTTAAATGGGGCTTCTACTAGACAACTGAACTCAATGGCAACACCGTTATATCATCACTATGTTCGCAATAGCTGTTAAATAAAGTATTAAATTAGGTTAAACCAATTTAAAAAACGTCCTTCTCTAAGTGCTTTTAGATCAAATTATAAAAACTATTTGATTAGTTTATATTGAGTAATTATTGTTATGCCTGTTGTTAATTAGAACATAGCTGCATTAACTAAAACTGGTGTCACAGGTTAATTTTGATTTTCTCTATTTGTGCCAGGGGACTTACAGTCATAAGCTATTTTAGCTTCTTTTAAGTCTCCTCCATTTTTATATTAAAACATTTTGTATTATATTGTATAATATGTTATAATTTAATTATGGAAATAAATTATTATTATTATGTTAGAATGAGGTTTTAGGTTCACCTTGAACATGGTGTCTGCCATATCCTCATTATTGAGGAAGAAGGGATCCACCTGGCTGTCAACAACCGTACCATTGACGTCACGAACTACCACGTGATGACGTGATACGTATACTCGCACCAGTTGGTGGCGCTGCTGTGCCAAAGAGTTGTAGAAGGCGACCACACTGAAAAACGACAATACAGAAATCTGTATATATAAGGATTACAGTGCGTTATTGAAGAAAATATCTAAATAAATATTTTGGACAGCTGGCAATACAGAAATTTGTATAGATTACAGTGTGTTATTGAAGAAAATATCTATATAAATAATTTGCATAGCTGAATTATAACTTATTTTCAGCTATGTGCCTTGATGATTGTCTTAATCATTCTACAAGTAATAAATTTACTAGTTACTAAAAATGCATCTTTCTAAGCAAAATGTAAAATGCAGCACAGTCCTTACAGCAGAGAGCACAAAAAACATAGGTTATATTAAAAACACACAATATAATCAGCTTTCTACAGAAGTGTTTTTTATACTATAAAAACGATATGCAGGTAAATAATAATAATAATAATTTATTTTGTATAGCGTCAAACCATTAAAATGCTCTAAAACGCTTTACAGATAAAATATTTCAACAGGTGTTAAACAATAGGATATTTATTAGTTACCGGTAAACGTATGGAGTTTTATGTTTATTGGAACGCTGTGGACTACAGTATTAGTAAGACTTATCATTAATTGCAGGTAAAAAAAAAATTTCTGTGAATTAATTACCAAGGAGCTTCTCTGGTTACTTGTAAAGTTGTACGGTCTGGCAACGAGTCGTGCGTCGGTCGACTTTCATCCTGAAACATTGGAAGAAACATTGTTCAATCGACGCCTTGTAATGCGCAATTTACACTGTCGATTTTAGAAGTGAAATTGGCTGCCCGACATGAAGTCGCCAATTTCACTTCAGAAAATCGATAGTATAAACGGTAAAGTCGTCTGACTTTTGTCATTCATATCTTTGTCGGTGCAATAGAACATGTTCTATTTCTAATTTGCAATTTTACAACAAAAAGTCTATAGTGTCAGCTACATAACTCAGATCAGCTAATATTAGCGGTACGATTGATACAATGAGTGAAAACAATAATACGGTAAAGAGAGATCATTATTTATTATGTTTTAAATTCGAGCCAGTTAAAAAGTAGCGTTTCAGCAGCATTTTACAAAAATTATTAGATTTAGCTGTTACCATTGATATTTGAGACAAAAACAGAAAATAAGTTGATGGTTTGTAAACTTTATAAAAGTCCTAACTAAACATGCTATATGTTATCGAGGCATATCTATTGAACTTACAATATTAAAGAATTCTGCATTATCTTGTATCTTGTATTGTTTGCGATCTTTGAGGAGTAAAAATTCGGCGGCGTTCATGATCAATTTCTTCATAGCCATCAACGACTGTAACATTCTACGAAATACAATACAAGAACGTGTAACAAAGTCAAAGATTTCTTTTAATCACTACAAAATAAATGCATTGCTTGCAAAGTTTACCTGGTAAACACACAGGGGTGAATTGAGATATTAGAAATAACTGGAAAGGCAGTATTTTAAAGACTAACTAACATTTTAATGTCACGAGCTTTCGCTGATAGTATATAACAGCTTCATCAGGTGTGATCTTAGTTAGTCTTTAAAGTACTGCCTTTCCAGTTATTTCAATTATTTATCCGGGACTAACACGGCTCAATCATATATTTAATTGAGATATTGTTAGTTATAATTAAAATTAATTAAAATTAAACCAGTAATTATTCATGCAGGGGAATGGATTTAACAATTTTTAGTATGTCACCATTATAAAATTTTAGTTATTTTCTATATCAGACAAGACATTTTGCATTTCTGCAAATATAGTGCTGCCACCTCTTTTTTGAAAATGTCAAAAACCACACGTTGCTAACAATTGAAAACACCTGTTATACCAAACAACACCTGTCACCAGCAATAAACGATTTGATAACTCAAACGAACAACAGCAGGAAAATTATTAATATTAATCGGAATAGTCAGCAATGGACGATTGTGAAACTACCATCCTGCTAATTTTTGTTTGGTTGATTTAAGGTCTCTAATACAGTTCAAAGATTAAAATTATGACATCCAAACTCAATAAAAATAGATATTCACTTTAGGCAGAAAGATGGACAATAATTGAATGATATATGACAGTGTCAGTGAATCTTTTCATTTTTTAAGTAGTCATAGCATGAGAAATTAACCAATTCTTGGTTAACTTCTCATGCCATGACTACTTGAAATTATTTATTTAAACAAGGTTAAATGTCATGCTCCTTTATTTACAATGCTCTTCAATTAATGATTAAATCTGACTGTTGCTCAAATATTTAAAATACTGAAACCGTGGACTCCGATTGTAAAATTGTTTTAGAATGCCGCGTTGAGATGAATTCTGAGAGACTTTGAGGGGGAAATTTCACTTTCTGGGTGTGCATTACTTCTTAAAATAAATTAACTTTTTTTGGGTGGGTTGCATGTATTGGATTTGATTTTTAAAGACTCTCAAGCGGTTCGAGCGACAGTCTGAATCGGCTACTGTTGCTTACTTGTTGCCGTAGTCGACGACCACGTGATCCTTAGCAGTACCGGTAATACCGTCGTGATGTTGATATAAACCAAGATTGCGTCTTGCTGTCACCAACTCCTTCATCATCTGCGTCACCGGAAAGCGTTGATTATCATCCACTGTCCGCGCAAGAGAGTAAATTACCTCGGCTGATCTATAAAACAACAGTTTGATGAAGGTTAATTAATCGAAAATGTGATGTCACACTGTTAATTTGGCAAATTTTAATTTGAGATTACGTGAAATCCGCTATTCTTATTCGTATCACAAAAGTGTAATTTTCTGAACAAAGATTTAGGAATATAATGTGCTTAAGAGAAAAAAAAATTCAGCAAGCAAACCTTATGTCCTTTTTTTTTTTATCATTTTTTCTTCTTAATTTCGTGTTATTTCAGTTTTTATTTTCACTGTCACCATAATATGATAAAAACATATATCATTTTAAAAGTTATTTACTGGATGACATTATCATTAAATACCTTAAATGAGCTTCCATGATGCGATCAAGACCTTTATAAAACGGACGCGAAGTGAAATATCCGCTCCAGTAATGGTCATCGCGGTCGGCATATGTGTAGAAGTCTCCGTTGAGAACGGGCGTATCGCCGGGCCGGTCGCCGGGATTGCTTTTCGTGCGTTCGTATATAGCATTGAAATAATCAGTGAGCGTTCCGAACTGGATCTGAAAAGCGAATTCTTGAATACAAACAAATTCAACTTCTACAAATTTTTATACAAGAAATAATTGAGTATTTAAAGACACGGTCGTATACTAGCTCATTAAGGAGGGGAAGTATGACAGGGAAGTGCTTAGAAAAATACGGCTCAAGAGGACCCAAACCCTCTACCCTTAAAACCTAACCCAAAACCCTAACCCTTACCATGTATATTATTTCTTTAATATTCCATATTCCATTTGTGAGTCTATATTAATGACCATTTAACTCATTAATTTACAAAATATATTTACAACATGAACTACTTTTCCGGATAGTGGACTTAAACCAAAAATGCTTATAAAGAAATCTCTAATATTCCATTTGTGGGTCTACATAAATGACCATTTTACTCATTATTTTACAAAATATTTTTACAACACGAACTACTTTTCCTGATGCTTATAAATAAAATCATTATAACACCCAACTGTATAAAAAACCATCAAAGGTCTAAACAATTCAACAGTTGTACAGGCACATGTTTTACCTCAGCATGTAAGTCTTTCTTGGCATTTACAAAGTCCATTATTTTGCGGTAGTTCATGTACTGTCTGTCCCATTCAGCCGGTGTATCGTATCGGAAATCATCACCGACAGGTGCAAGAACAATATCTGTCCTATATAACTGAGCCTTTTTCCTATACTGGTCTAGAAGCAATGTTGCCCTAGAATTAAATTGAAACTATATAACACCACCTGATCATTTTTTTGTGGTAGTTCGAATTAGTCTTGACAAATATTATTAGATTCGACAGAAATAAGAATTAGTAGGGGCCTACACTATTTAACATCTCAAAACAGAAATAAGAAATAGTACACCATTTAAAATCTCAAAACTTCCTTAGAATATAGTACAGGGGGGTGCACGGGGTGGCTATACACCCCCCAAAAAATTTTTTAACACCTATATTTTCTTGATTCATGCGTGAGAATGGCCCTGAACGCGTCAAAATTCTCTAGGTCTGGAACCCTCCCAATTTTTTTGCTCAACAATGTTTTTTTATTTGCCACCGAGAGGAGTTTTAGAATGCTTCTGAGAGCATCTGAGCAAATTCTTATTTTAGACCCTCAAACTTGGCTCGTATTTACAGAAATAAAGACTACCTCGCTTCGACGTTGCTATCACTGATCTGTTGAGGAGGGATTTTCCACGGACAGGAAACTCGACTCGTTCCCGGCAGACGGTGGAAGTCGAACTGGCAGCAAACCCTTGGGTCTGGGCCACACGTATGAGGCACGTCGTAGCTGTAGAAAGGCATCATATGACAGAACATGTCTGTCGATCCATCGTGGTCTAAAATACAACAGTTTTTTGGATGCTCAAAATTGTTTCGCTTTTTACCAGTATCACAGGTTAATATACATGTATAACAAATATGATCAAATTTCTGCCCATAGATTGAAAAAAAAATTCTAATTACCGGTAAATATACATGTATAACAAATATGATCAAATTTCTGCCCATAGATTGAAAAAATAAATTCCAAATAAAAGCATTTTGTCATTCGTATCTTTGTCGATGCAATAGAACATGTTCGATTTTTAAAATTGTAAAATTGTAAAGTTGTCTAACTTTGCAATTTTACAACAAAAAGTCTATAGTGTACTAGCTACATTAGTTTTCTAGTTTATACCTCCATGATTAGACTGAGATTTAAGTGCAGCAATCATAATTAAATTGTGTTTTAAACATCGAGTCAAAGTCTCTGGTTTCATTTTAGACTGAGATTTAAGAGCAGCAATCATAATTAAATTGTGATTTAAACATTGAGTCAAAGTCTCTGGTTTCACTTTAAACTGAGATTTAAGTGCAGCAATCATAATTAAATTGTGATTTAAACATTGTGAGAAAGTCTCCGGTTGTTTTTACCCCAAGTTTGACGCCACATGAACTCAAGCGACTTCTTCTGCGCCAAGTATTTCTTCACAGAATAATGAGTCCGTTGAATCAGCATGTTCTTCAGACCCATCTGTTTCAGAAGGTACGCCATCGTCGGCGAGTGTCCAAACGGATCGATCGCCCATGCACTCTGTGGCTTTATCCCTGCGATGTAATAATTGTGAGTTTTTTTTAAATACATATATTTTATTTACTAGTAAAATATAATTACAAATATCTGATGACCTGGCAATTCGCAACTGCATTATATGCAGAGTATATACATTACTAACATTAAAATTTTTACAATTCAAATTAAACATTCAAATATTATAAAAGAAAAATAATCAAAAACAACGGGGTTGTGGTCTGTTCCTATATAAGGCTGCATCATTGTCTACTATGATTTGTCTGTTTCTATATAGGGCTGCATCAGTGTCTACTATGATTTGTCTGTTTCAATATAAGGCTGCATCAGTGTCTACTATGATTTTTTTTCTATAAACTTGGTAGCAAGTGGAATGATGTTAGTGTTTTTGATCGTCCCATATCGGTGTTGATCACCAAAAAGTAAAAGGTTTATTTTACCTTTGACTGTCAAAGTAGTATACAAATTAAACACATCAATATTTGAGAGTGCGTTGTGGAGAAGGTCAAGTTGTTGACGGTGTTAGTTACAGTACATACTTTGAGAAGCCATTTTACATTTGAATTCACACAATTCGTGGTTTAATAAATATATTGGGAACTGAACGTTCTGTTTTAAAGTTTTAGGCAAATTCAATTATTGTTCTTGATACAAAAAACCACACCGATTTATCTAAAAACCCATTTTTGGGCTGTATCAGATGGTGCATACGCTATGACAGTCATTGTGATACCTTTTTTTTAATTAGTTAGATTACGGGCCTTTTTATCTTAAAATTCGGGAGGTTCTCAGTCTTTGTCAAGAGGAGAATGAAAAATATATAAATAAAACATAAAATACCCAGGTATTTTCAAAGGAGAAGGGGAAAAAAATAAAATTAAAAAAATAAATTATACAATAACTTGGAGGAATAAAGCCAATAGTTGACAATAATATTGGAATTCTATTCGCTTTTCGTTAGTGAATCGTTTTATATATCGGCGCCGACGGAAATAAAAATAAAAATTTATTTTTATTTGGGTAAATCAACTAATTTAAAAAAAGTCCTAAAAATATAACTGTTAGATCCCTGAAAACCCAGTTTCACCGTCTTACAGCCAAATAAAATACTGCAGTTTAATATACCTAAATTTCGTTCGATCCATTGATGTCCTTCAATCATCTGATCAATCATAGCGAAATAATGAGCATTCGCCTCGTCGGTCATCACCCATCCGCCTGTTACTATCTCCAGCTGACCGTTCTGAACGAAACTAAATAACAATATAAAAAACACGTAAGACTTAAAAACAAAACCGGATTTATGTGTAGAAAAAACAGTCTATAACATAATATAAACAGTCTATAACATAAATATATGATTGAGCCGTGTAAGTCCCGGATAAATAATAGAAATAACTGGAAAGGATTTTAATGTCACGAGCTTTCGCTGATAGTATATAACAGCTTCATCACATGTGGGAGCTTTCGCTGATAGTATATAACAGACACCTGATGAAGCTGTTATATACTATCAGCGAAAGCTCGTGACATTAAAATGTTAGTTAGTCTTTAAAGTACTGCCTTTCCATTTTTTTCTATAGTCTATAACATAATGTATCGTGATTGTACCCTGTTGGCGCGTAGTACCCGGTTGGCGCGGTGATGTAAACAATCGCGTGTGTTACTCTATAATCTTCGCGAACTTTTGACAATTTTTTTGACAGACGACAACGATTTGATGTCAAAATCAGTTTCTAATTCAAAAAGCACAGATAATCAATAATATATCACCGTGTGCAACGCGCTAAAAGGGTACAGTCACGATAAAGAGCAATTGGGCAATATTTTCAGCATAAAAATGGTTTCCAAATCTTATTTAACCGGCATAGCAGATTTCCATGCAATCATTTGATTTATACTTTACTGAAAAGTCACGCTTGCTGTTATTATGAATTCCCTTAATTTCAGGATACTGAGAAATTTTAAAATTGCCGTAGTTCGAACTTTTTCTCAACAACCAACAAAACGAATGTTAAAAATATTGGAGAGAAAAAATAATTACAATATCACAAAAAGACCGGAGATTACGAAATTATCATGCGCACATGCGCTTGTACACATCGTTAACGAGTACATCGTTAACCAATCAATACCGAATCAATGTTATTCTGAGGCAGTGCGACTAATGTGGGTATTTATGTCGGTCATTATGTGTGAAGAATTACAGGTAGCGCAATTAACTAATCGATAACATTTTACCAGGATCAATCGAGGTCTGATAAATTGACACTGAGTCACTTCAAATTAGAATTACCTAGATGGTTTCCATCAAAAAGAGCCTTTCTAAGAGTGGTCCCACCTCCCTGGTTTTACACTGTACCTAGGAATCTTTAAATAAGTTTTTTAAAAAAAAATATTAGGAACTTTCTTTGATGGAAAATCTCAAATTCGAAAAGGGGTTATCATAATTTTGATAGCTGCGTTGTTTTAGCCCAGAGTCCATTAAAAACAGACACTACGCTATTTTATTACTCCAAGATTTAACTAAGTGGTCTCTGTCTGGCTTACGACACTAAATCAAGATTCAGTAAGTAGAGTTTTGGAATAATAAAAACGTATTATTCCAAGGTAGAATTAACGCAATTTTTTTATCAGGATAACTGGGTAAAAATGTCATGAAATAACTATGCAAGTATACTGAGAGCCACACATGAACCGATTTCTTGGAAACTGAAGCCTAGCGCAGACGAGCGATTTGTATTCACGCAAACCGAAAACCATTCTTATGTAGCAAATACACTATAGACTTTTTGTTGTAAAATTTCAAAGTTAGACAATTTTCCAATTTTTCAATTTTAAAAATAGAACATGTTCTATTGCAAATCTA
>JAYJLZ010171854.1:0-11076 GCA_036873915.1 Tubulanus ruber | reverse complement strand
TAATTATAAATGAACTCACCGGAGCGAATATACAACTCTGATCATCAACGAATAGTATTTTAAAATAGCTTCCTAAATTTTATTATGAGTGCAAAATCTATCTGTCTTTTTACAGCAAAATGGCGGTAAACTTCCGGGTTCTATGTTAATCTGACGTTCGAATCCCACACAACACTGTATTTTTATTTCATTGCTTGTCATTTATTTTTGTACTAAAGTGACTAAACTTGAAATTAAGCTGCATATGTATCTGAGTGCCTTAACTCAGTTAACCTACAGATATCTATCGTTCAGTATAAAAAATGTTGTACGATAAAGTTAAAATTTAAATAAATTTTATTTAATGACCTATTTGACCAGAGTTATCTTCCGCATTATCAGACCTTGGAGTAATCATAGCATATGATTACTCCAAGATCAGCCCAATACTTGAATGACTATAGATGCTCATACCAAAACACGTAATGTATCAATACTGAATCCGACTCTTGTGTTTTGTGTTTTATTTAAATGTTATGGCGTCTAAATAAAAATACGAATGATGTTAATTATTTATACCAAAATTATATAAATTACCGGTAAAAGCTTATAAAGCTAATTTGATAACGTTTTAAAAACATTCCATCATTGTCAATGATCCGATCAGGGATTAAAGGGTGAAGAAATTCTTATCCAAATTCAACATGTGGTTTTGTTTACGTAAACCATATTTTGTATTTATATTATATATGGTAAGCTTACTACCGGTATGCGTGTATTATTTTTGGTACCGGGTATACATTTTTTTACTTTTTTTTTCATTCTATGTCATAAATTCTATATATTATGGGCATTCACCTAGATATGGATTTTTTAAAATTCTTTAAAAAAATCATACTGTGGGTGGACGCATAAACTTATCCTTACGAGAGATCAGTTAGACTCATGATCATTGCAGTCTCATCAGTCTTATAACTCATCCCGTCACATTCCATTATGAAATTTGTCGGTGTAGGGGACTCCTATACAAGTATATAATGATATTAAATGTATAGCCTGCTAGGATCGATACTTTCTGATTTATCAATTTCTGTGACAGAAGTTTTTTCTACCACGTCAAGCAATTTAGAGCAATACCACTTTGGTTCTATGCCCACATGGCACAACATAACCATTGTTTTTTTACATTACCGGGTATCCAAACTAAATTGCAGTTTCTCAATCTTTTATATTTTTTTTAATAAGCCTTTATTGCATCAAAAAATTTCTTTTATTATTAATACTCTTTTATTATTAATAATTATGTTTTTAATTAATAATCCAACCCATAATTTATTTATAGCAATTTTTTCATTTTCATGTATGTTTTATACTGAAGACACAGGGTTAGATTTAAAAAGGCTTTTGAAAGATAGACAGTGTTCTGACTCGAGATTACACACTAAAAGAGATCGTGAACTGCCATTTGTTGTTTAATCACAGTAAAACTCCTTCATTATTAAAAGACTTATAAACGCGTCAGGAGACCGAATAGTAGTGTTAGGTAACGTAACGCGATGTTTATAGTGAGCACTTAGAAAATTAATAACTGTGTGATAGAGGGCACTATAATCCGGAGCGCATGAATACTACTTAGTTGTTCGGCCATATTGTATTTTCCGCCATTCGAACAATCACCGAATACTCAGCTATTCAGGATATCTAAATTTTTCCTTGGATTACATATTACCTGTGGGATATAGTGGTGCAATTTGCGTTTTACGATGTAGAAAAATGTCTTAACTCTGGAATGTGGGAATTTTCATGGTGATACCGAGTCGCGTCTCGCGAATTTCGCCATGGAAAGTGTAGGTAGAGGTAGGAATCCTCGCCCACGACGGAGAGATAGGGATAAATCCAACCAGGAAAAACAAAATCATGTGCTCTCTTCCGACGATGAAAGTGAGGATATTTCTCAAAAATCTTGCAAAGAAAAGGATAAACAAAATCATGCGGTGAGGGATAGCTCAACCGAAAGCTCCGAGTCCGTAGAAGAGGATATTATCGATGGATTTGCCATAGTCAGTTTCAGATGCCTGCAAGATCTCGAGGTGAGCTATTTTGATTCCATTAGGGCACGTATCCACATTCGTCAACATCTGCCTTGTCAATTTTGGTTGTATATATATTGACTGGAAGGTGTTTTCCTAGTTAGGGTAGTTTTATCGTAGTAGTTTTTTCGTACAAAGTATGCCTAAACTTAAACAAAAGGAAGTTTAACTGGCCCGTCGTTATAGTCGAAGTGTTTCATGTACTAAGAATGCATTATACTAAAGTGTAGTGCCTAGTGGGGCGATGTTAGTTGTGACATTGTCGACATTCAATTACTCAACAAAAATAAAATACTTAACAATGTACATTTCAAAGGGAATAACTAAGTATTGTGATTTTGACCCTGTCCGATTAACTGACTTTTTGTTATTTTTGTTTGATATGAACGTTCTTCAGTCTTGGCTTTGTAGAGGAATGCATGAAACATGATGTGTTGTAATTATTTTTTTTAATCTTCATATACAAGGTTCATCATCACTGAATGAGTCTAGCAAATTAAAAGAGAGTTCTGGTCAGTGGATGTACAATTTTGTTTAAATATTTCTTCAGAGATAAAATTATGGTTAAATAAAATATAATCTCAAAATGTGTACGCGGTACGGTACTCGTAAATAACAAAATTTATAGATTAATTTTATCAAACCTCTTAACATAAATTGAAAATAATGATTTTAAATTAATATTTTAAATACATGCCGTCAATTTAAATACGATTTCGGAAAATTTTTTGGTAACTATCCAAATGAAAGCTCATTTCTCTAAAAGAGCCACTTTTGATATATTTTTGTGCCGGTTAACGATCTGATCGTGGCTAATAAAATAAAATTGTAAAGAAACTATCGACAAGAACGAAGCGTATTTGATAACAGTATATTTAATTTTGTAACACTGTTCTAGTTCCAATAATTTTCTTAAACGGATTTGAGGCCATTTTTTGAAGTTAATCTGTCAAATCAACAGAAATATAAAGTACGGTACCGGTAGTTTTTTCTGTGACTTTCCGGAATAAACATAAAAAATCGGTAGTATAATTTCTTTGTTCTGTCCCTTACTATCATCTTATAAGTATTTTTTTCTATTTCGCGTGTATATTCAATGACGGTTGGTATTTATTTATAGAATTCGAGTTTGTAAAAATGGTTAACACTGCAAATAGGTATGTGATTTGAGCATTGTCATTGACAGAAATCATTGAATAGTGCAGGGAGGTGAAATAATGAAAAATGATTATTTCACCTCCCTGAATAGTGCTAACATCACATATAGAAACTGTCGTAGTTTACAAGTGAAGTGAACTGTATAGCCCAACCTTCAATATTAATGGTCCCGTATCTGGGAGTTATTGTTATTTTCTATTGATGGCTGAACTGTCACTAAAATGGTGAACAGGTGTTACATGAATACTAGTTCGTGGTTGTAAGCGAAATAAGCTGGTTGGTAAAACTCAACTTCGTGCCGTTGTAATTATTGAAAAAAAAATTCATAACTGATCGTTTACCATGTGTGATAATGTGATAATTGTCTATTTCCCATGTTTTTCACTGATGCCAATTAAACTGTACACAAGTTTGAGTTAGTGGTTTTAAGTGTTACATAAAACTCATTTGATAAAACAGTATATGTGATAAAAATATCGAAGTTCAGTTGTAATCTACTTTCACAAGTTATACTTTCTGAAGTGGTTTTTTATAAGAATTCGAGAGGATGAAGTAGGAATAATGAATTTGCTTTGTTTTTTGCGTGTTAACCAACTACGAACTTGCCTATTAGATTGACGTAAATGTGTATGTCTCTTATGCTGTAAAATCAGCAACGCGCTGCAATGGAATAATATGCTTCAAAGCCCGACTTGCTCGGAAATCCAAATAACAATGTATACGTCTCCATGCTTGTTATGTATAGTGTCCAATGGTGATTGATACTCAACAAGAACTTAATTAGGGTGCTGGGACGTCGATGTCCGATGCTATATGCAAATCGATGAGAGACGTTCATGGAATATAACTGTTATAATTGGTATTATTTTTCAGATTTTTAAAATAAAATAGCAGTTCATGAATTAAAAAGTGAATTTTGAGAAATGTGTTACTGTCAGACAGATAAAACTTTTTAAAAGTGATAGATTTTTTTATTTTTTTATTTTGCACCAGTTGCATATGTTGATTTACGCATTTGTACAACCATGATATTAAAAATGAATTGTTATTGGCAACATGACGCATATTGATTGATTAATTCATAAGGTTGATTAATCATGTAATGTAAAATCGAAATTCACATTTTTTGAATGAAAAGGTGGTGACGTGCTAGTATTATTAGAATAATGTTTTCGAATGAATTTACGGCAACATTATTTGTGACATCTGGTGTACTGGTTGGTACATTAGTTTCGCAATACAAACGATATTCTCTGTGTAGTGTTTACTGACGACGGGGGCATCAACCCTGAAATTATATCTCAAACATTCTCATCATAAAACATCCAACATAGAAATTTAAAATTGTTACTGTGGAAACGGAATAATTATGTAAGGTATATCTTAGCTATTTATATCCACGTTGCAAAATGAGTTTTATGGACTTAGCCAATAAGTTCCGCCAATCAATGGCGGTCCGCCATTGTCTGAAAACTGGATTCGCAAAAATACCGTAATTTGCGTTTAGACGTGTATTCTCTAGATGTTGACAATATTTAAGTAGAGTATAAGAAATAATATTCACACTCGGGATGTAATAAATAATTGCGCCTGTGTATATGTTGATAATGTAGATAGTGATGACGGTTTGTGCATTTGTTTACGATAGCTTCGTTTCTTATTTCGTACTGTAGTTGCCCACGCAGGGTATGATACCGCCTGATCATAGAGATAGTTATTGTAATTGTCTAATTGCACACAGACAAAAGATCCGGTTGTCATTTTGATAAGCATGGATAAACTTTCCTTGTGTCCACGGTTGCAATAAATTTTGATCGGAGACACTGTCTCACGTTTTTGAGGCCTTTCTTTTAATAACTTGGTGCCGGATCTTCTTATCGAACAATCTTATTGGCGGCGTGGAAAAAATTAAAAAATTTTGCATTCCCCCAGGAGGAGGCAAAAAAATTTAATAAAACCTGAAATTTCTCGCAAACGGGGAAAATTTTTATTTAAAATTACTTCCGCGGATCCGTCAACCAAGATATTTAAAAAAAAGAAGGCCTGACTGCATGGTCTCCGCTAGGGTTCGTCCACCTTTAAGATACAGAAATGTTTTTCTCTCAGTTCTAAATTACTGTTAGACAGTAACTTGAAATGAGACCCACTTCTAGGGTCAGATGTGCTTCATACAAATTTACAATTAAAATATCTGGTACATGACTGCGCGGCAAACCTTATCACTGAAATAGGCCCAAGTTCAATCATAGAGGTATTAACATAGTCTATGTTAATACCTATGGTTCAATATACAATAAAATACATAATGAAAGGAAGTCATAATATACCGTTTAAAAATCATGTTTACACTTAACGTAGACGGTGATTTGGAAAATGTCAGCTTGTCAATTATTTGCTTAGATCAGGGAGGTGGGAAGGTCCCTGCTTAGATCAATGTGATCTGTATGAAAATGTCACATATCAAATAACGTGCATCATAGCGGGTTCATATGTTTTTTATATTGTCTTATGCGATCAAGTATCCAATGCGCTTCTCGGAACAAGGAGTTATCATAAGACGTAATTATGTCTCGAGTGTAAAGTGCTTAGTGATGGGTATCTTAAATTGTTATTCTTTGATAGACCTTTACCCATGAATATCGTACAGTCCTTGTAAAAATTGGGATTTACTGTACAGTTCAGTTGTGTTATTATACTTTTGAAGTTAATCAATCAATTTGAAGTGCAAAAAATATATTTATATAGCGTCAACCTAAAAATGAGCATTTTGTGAAGTTGTGTTATGTTCACTCGCCTTCCCTACGCCACAAAACGAACGTAGAAAGCTTATAATACAATGGTAAAGCAAATTAGCTGCATGTTAAGACCACATTTTTTCAAGGTTTTGGAGCAGTTAGTCTGCATTGATAACTTCTTGGTTAGTTTCTGCAGATGATTGGTCAGCCTTGATTTGAAATTTCTATGATTTATATTAAAACTTTCTGAGTTATCCATTTCACATATTCCCTATTCCCACGGCGATGCATAATCATGTATTTAGTTATAACTTAGCTTAGAAGTAAACCTACAAACTGATGTTGCACCGTATTCGTTCGTGTTTTTTTATTCTTTAATTCTTTATCTTTATCTTTATTATTAAGTTTTAAAAAAGAACGCGTACGTGACCGGATACCTGATGATTGGAATCCATCGCTTGGTTTTCAATTTTACGAGATAGACTTAGTTCAGAGCGATTGACTTCGGCAGCGCCTGTTCTGTCAGTCTCGTGAATTAAGGGCGATAACAAATCCTGGATGAGAGTTATTTTTAAGGGAGAACGATCAATTTTTCGATCATATTCCCGACATCGTATAATCATGGTATTATGGAATGAACTTCTCCGTTTGCGGTCTGGAATCAAAAATGTTGTCTGATGATATTTGTAACATTGAATTGCTTTATTCGTATTGATCCAGAATTCTGGTTTTGTCTATTAGTACTATACTGTCATATCCATCATTATTAAGTTGTTAAATAGTTAACCATGTCATCATGATGATATACATGTCGTAGTCTCTAATTACTCTGATTACTCATAATATTACTCTCTGTGATGTGGATTTAAATGTATTTTTCTTCGCTTCGAATTTAAGTGAAATGTGAACAAAAGATGTTGTTTTTATGTTGTTCTTTTTTTGAGAAACATAAATTCTGCAAGGAAATGCTCTGGTGCAATGTGCACCACGACCTGGCATAGCTGGTAGCTAATCATTTTTCAAAGAACATGTTTTGAATAATGTTTCAGTCATAATATAATGTGACACTGGCTTGAAATATGATAGATTGTATATAAATCACTTTGTGTTAACAATTTGTGCAAGACAGATTGTACTCAACAACTAAATTAAAACGAAAGTAAACCACGTTATCGTATATTATTTCAGGTGTAGATAAATTTATTCATTTGTGTCAATTATGAGTTGTTTGACCGTGACAATCTGGCCTTATTTTGCAGGAATTTTCGGCGGATCAGATGAAAAATTCGACGAACAATCGTAGCCGAACGATCACTGCAACATGCACAGCAACCACGAATTCCATTCTGGATAATCGGCGGAGTACGGTTTCAATCTCCGAAGAGAAGTGTTCGGTGCCTTCAATGCCGCCTCTCGGAGTTCAGACGACTACAGTATCCGCTACACCGAACACAATATTGTCTCCGTCTGTAAAGATATCGCAGATGGCGCCTGCAGTACAGGTTCCGGGTTCACGTGGATTAATATCACCTGTGAGAAACACCGGGTACAATTCAAAGTGTATTAAAAAGGATTGTATACCAAGCGTAATGAATAGTTGCAAAACAGATGTAGTTAGCAATAGTAATAATTTTAATAATTTAAATTCTAGCACTAGGACGAATAACGTTATCAACAATACGAAAACCCTTAGTACTACCGCACAAAATAAATGCGCAAACGTCGGCTTCATCAGTCCGAACAAAATAGTTCCTTTAGCGAAGCATCAGTCCGTGTCGAATGTTGGCGTGATTGGTAACGTGACGACTGTTTCGACTGTAACAGCTGTTACAGCTTCGACTATAGTTACAACGTGCACTTCTTGTGTTTCAACAGTCGCGGTCTCCTCGTGTTCACCTGGTTCGTCTCCCGTTTCATCAGTCATCGCCACTACTGTCCCGATAAAGGGTCCCATGATATCGCCAACATCATCATTAGTTCGAAAGAGGAAAAACGTAAGTATTTATTTCTTTTCTCTTGTGTGATTGTTGGTGCGACATTTTTAAGGAAAGGTTATTATTTAAGCAAGTTTTTCTGAATCTCGATATTTATGTAATTTATTTGATATAAGTTATTTAGGTTATTTTATTCCAGCGGGACCACAAACATCGGATTATTACTATAAACTTTTTAAAAATATTTTTGAATTTAATTTTAAGCTTGCTTTAATCAGAATTTTCGTCGGCTGTTATTGCTTCGTTCGATTTCAATTACGCAATGTCGAAACCATATTATTTCCATTTGTAAAAATGGCTAAATGATGGGAAGGTATACCCTCCATGTTAGCGTGAATAGTTGGTTCATAAAGCAGCAGTTAAATGTGTAATTGACAATAAAATTGTTTCATTTGACTGACGTTGCTAACCAATTGCTAAAGTCATCTTACTTCTGGACAAAATGGTTCCGTGTGTCTATTTTGGGAATATATTTTAGTGCGAAGCTTCTATTTAATCAGTAATCAACTACCGGTACTCGGAATCTTGTATCAAATTAACCTCTTGTGAATAAGGTCTGCATTTGATTTGTTTGTTTGCTGCCGGTTTTTTTCCAACACTCACTTCTCGACTGTGATCATTGCGTGTATAGATTCTTATTGATAAGTACAACGCCGCGTCAGTAACGTGCTGAAACCCCCTTGTAGTGTTTTACTTTCATGACCATTAAATTTATGCTAGTTTTTTGTCGCCTTCCTACTCCGACGAATGATAATTATGTGGGTTTCGAAGTTGCTGAATTTTGACGATGTGGACGGAGTTGTTAAGCCTGACTTATAAATTAATTAAGCAAATAAAATGTTAGTTCTCTTCGTCCAGGAAAATATGATGCATACTTAGTGGCGTGGAACTTAGCTGTATTTGAAAATTGGTTTTAACGATGAACCACGAGTGAATGCTTCATTCGTCCACATCCCTGATTCGTCGGAGATCTACACAATTTTTTACCATTTATGTGTATCTAGCTTGGAATTAATCAGTGGATTTTTGTGTATTTCAATATCGACAGTTCTGATTTCAATTGACGCAACGATTGATTAAAACCATTTAAAGTATAATTTTAAAAAATATGACCGAAGGCAACATAAATGAAGGCGAGGAATTTGCCAATGATAGCGATCTTTAATTTAATGATGACTACCCCGGAGCACGAGCTGATTTAAGCCCTATGAAAGATGACGGAATATTCGAGACGGCACATGAGCGAGAGTTTGTTGCTGGAAAATAGTTCGGAAATCGTAAATTCTTCATGTGTCTTTTTATGGTAATATCGATCAGGGAGGTTATATCGATAGAGTCGTCATTGTGTCGTATTGAGTCAAGGGCTCTCCGAAGTCTTGCGCCCAGCTGTAAATCCCCCGTACACACATGAGAGCTGTTGAAACGGTACCGTTGAAACCACACGCATCTCGTTACTTTCTCACTTCCCCGTTGATCAATAATTAAGTCGAAACATATTTCACAATAATAAAGCACCAATTGATTCCACCATTTCATGCAGCACATACATTTGCTTGTTTAACAGATTGTGAGCCTGATCTGGTTTTATATGATACATGTTACATTGCTTGCATCTGTAACGATGTCATACAATATAAACTATCGAGTCCTATTATTGTATCAATAATTGTGTTAGCGGCCACTTGGTTAATGGTTTCCTGTTTTATATTTAATACCAAATCAGTGTTTTCCATTGAGTTGTCGAGATTTGAATCATTTGATGCTGAAGAACGGAAAACAAATCTGGTGTATTTTGTTCATCGCATTTGTCTGACTTCGACTGAGTTAAAACATCATCGTTTGGATTACCGGTAGACATTTTCATCACTTCGTTTTATCGGCCATCTTGTTTTTGACAACGGATACCAGCTCTTGTTCGAAAAGCGTGAACATTTGTTTTGTCTCATAAATATCAGCCTCGTGTCTGGCTGTTTTTTGTTATGTAATAATAATGTCTGTGTTATGACTGACGCTGCTACGGGCGCCCGTCGACCACGTGAACTCAACAATGAATATTTCGTTACGATAATGGCATAATATTATTGCAACAATTCTCTACCTGCAACCTAACGAATGCGTTTGCCTAAAAATATTATGAACAAAGGAACTCCCTCAGCTGGGAGCAAGTTTATTTTTTATAGAACCTAACATAGGTATATGGCTGTTTTCTGATACTCAGTGTTGGAGACAATGGCTTGGGATAGAAATCGGCTGTATTTGCTGACAGGCGAATTCTCGATTCGGTTCGAAGGGTAGTAGATGACATTACAAGTTACACTGTGTTTGTAGAACAATGGAGGTAAAAATAAGGCTTATATTTTACCTCTATAATAGAAACTACCCTCTCCCTTGCGATAGGGGTGCACATACGTAACTGATTTCCGACGTTGTGGAATCATGGATCTATAAAGAGTCTCTTTATTGATCCGTGGTGGAATGAAATGCAAAAATCATTCATTTGAAACGAACGCTGACGCGAAATATCGCAGTACGTTACGACACGACAGTAAGAGTTCAGATAATATTATATCATGTGTTTTACTTTTGTGGTTTAGTTTTATCATTTATTCCTGAAAATCTATATGTTGATAACATGCAGTAGACAAAACAGTACATTGCCGTCGTTGTATGTTAATTAATGGTTTTGAGAAATATTTAAAAATGCATAATGCTTTGTGTAATACATGTACACTGTATTATGAAAATGCACAAGGCACATGGATATTTTTTTACACATATTCCATGACACTAATAGACATTCTTCTTTTCGTCAAGTTATAACAATCAATACCTACGGCTACAGTGTACATTTCAAATTTATTCATAAAAAATTAAAAAAGAAATAATTTAAAAGTTACAAATATCTTATCTCAATTATTCATACGGGTCCGGTGTATGTGTCTTATGTTCTTAATTGTGTAGCCATCAAAAGCTATAATAATGTAACACCAGGGAATTGGTAGAGCAATTACCTGGTAACACGAAGTGCCTTTCATGTGTGGAATATCAGGGCCGTAGCGAGGTTTTTGGGCGTGGGGGGCAGAAATTTGAAAAAAGGGCACTTCCTGGTATGTTCGCGAC